>VYZP01048452.1:0-37708 GCA_013400635.1 Hypocryptadius cinnamomeus | reverse complement strand
TCCAAATTTTTATTACTCTAATTATATTATTGTTTTTATAACCATTTTATTACTGTTAAACTTTTAAAATTTTAAAAACAAGTGATATGTGTTTTTCACAGAAAGCATCTGTTATTGTGATGCTGTTTGTTCTGTTCTGTTATATATTTTTTTGATGGTAAAGAACTGTTATTCCTTTTTCCTACATTTTTGCTTGGAAGCTTCATACTTTTCAAAGTTATAACGATTTGGAGGAAGGGGAATTTCCATTCCAGGAAGGTTCCCTCCTTCCTTTGGAGACATTTGTCTTTCAAACCAAGACACCCTCCCATCTGTGATTTGGGTCTAGAGGGGGTAGGTTCCTCTGGCATATCAGGTCCAGTCTTCATCAAAGATTAAATTCAAGACCCTTAAGTGCCAAGTTTGCTGTTGGGAGGCCGGGTGTGCCCAATAGATCCTCGTATCGGATCTTGACTGGCTCCTCCATTCATTTCTTTTTCCTTCTCCCTCAGTTTTGCTAAACTCCAAAAAGTCGCCCCTTATCCTTGTGTGTCCTGCTGGTGCACACTGTGACCTCTCTTTAATGTACTGTCCAGGAGGGAATCAATCCCAGCATATTGGTTATTAGATTTTGAGGAACAAAATTCTTTTTCTGGCACTTCAATCACAGAAGGAGACAGCTCTGTTATTTTTCAGTGGAACTTATAAACATGGGAATAAGGGAAACTTCAGAAACAAAAGACAGGGAGAAGTTAACAGGCTGGCTCTGACCTTTGGGGTGGGTGCTCACTATCTTTTCTGGCATTAAATCTGTAAATAGATGTATATATCCAGAGCAAGGGTTTTCCTTTGTGTGTTTGCTTTCTAAAAAAATTGGTAGACAAGCCAGGTTATCCCTTGGGTGTTTGGCCACATCACAGCTTGTTAGGAACAGATTTGCATATTAAAATGTCTTCTCTCTGCTGGAAAACTTGTAGCTTCTCCCTTGGCACCTCTGGGTGCAGCCTTTGGGCACCAGGGAGCAGATGAAGGTTTTGTGTTGCTATGTCTGTCCTCAGAGGGATAGGGAGTGAATGATGGGACAGGGGGAGCACAGAAATCCCACATTCTCTAAGGCAAAAGAGCAGGCAGGCACCCAGCTTAATTTAGAGAAATTAATAATTGGCTTGCCAAAAGACCTCAAGGCATCACTGAATAATTTCAGGGGAAAACCCATGCTGAGGAGCTTTAATTAAACTAAACAGCTGGCAAAAAAAAGGGTAGAAAAAAATGGGTAAAAAATCTGCAGTGTCAACAAGATATAAATATTAATAATTAAGATAAACCTGAAATCTCATCAGGGATGAAATCCTTCCGGGCTGTTGCAGAATGCCCAGCTCCTCATCCTCCCTATCAGCTGATTTAGGATTGAAAGATCTCACCCTGAAGGATGAGGAAGCAGCGTGCCAGAAAGGATTCATGCTCTTGTTGGAGGAGGGAGGAATTTCACGGCTAGGAAGCTGGCATTCCTCTCACTGCACCAGAGCTGGCTGGTGGCCAGGTCTTCTGCTGCTGCCTCGCCTTGGCTGGGAGAAGGTGCCAGAATCACTCCATCCTGTATTTTGGAGAGTACAGGAATGGATTTTTCCTCAAACTCGCTCCTTTCAGACAGCACAGCTCAACTCTGTCCAGATTGTATAATTTTTTCCCAGGCTTCTCTGGACAGTGTTGTGATATTTTGCTTGGCACAAGGATTTTGCTGCCCTTTCCCTGCTGACTGTCTGAAGTTGGACCCTCTTGCTCTGCTCTTGTTTGGAACCCCAGTCTGAAAAATGTTGGCACTGGATTTGCTGTTAATTTCATTATTTTTTTATGGCCAGCACTGAATAAATTCATTTTTATCTGTAAAGCTGCCTCCTTTGCTTAAGTAAGCATGGGGAAGCCTGAAAGTTCTTAAAAATAAAGTCTCGTATCATAAAATAAGCGGACACATTCAAATCTGAGTACTCTTTATTTCACAATATCATTCAGCAGCAAACTCTGTGCTTTGCACTACAACACACTGCAGCTCCTAAGTGAACCTGAGGAATTCATGACTCCTCATAGAGGGGTTTGTCACATGACTGAAACAAGCCTAAAAAATCAATGGGTAGATCAATGCAAGTGAATATTTCACCTCTGCAAAAGGCACAAAGCATCATCCACCCCATCTCACGGTTCCTGACTGCTGAGGAAAGTTATCTAGGATACTGGCAGAAGTGTATGGAATAAGAATTTTCAGAGGAGAATGTTCAAAATTAATTTCAGGGTTGGTTTGCTGATCTTCATGGTTACAGGGGCATGAGCTCAGACACGAATGGTTCAGAGGCACACTTTCTGGGGTTGAAAACCAATAAGCAGATGACAAATCACTGGCAGCAGTGTTTGCTGGCCCACAAGAGCACTCGTGCAAGGGAGGCCAAGCATGAACTCACTTCCTCTGTTGTGCAGTGCCATGCCAGCTCCGAAGACCAAGAGCCCAGAGGATGCAGATCACAGCCCATGGTGCTGGGCTTGGTGACAGTCCTTGAAATGCTTGGTGACAGTCCTTGAAGTGCTTGGTGACAGTCCTTGAAGTGCTTGGTGACAGTCCTTGAAGCAGCACGTGAACCTGTGGAGTGCTGCACATCAGAAGTCACTGTGGAGTGAGGTTTCTTCCCCCACCACAGGGAACTGTGATTATGCATGCCTGAAGTCTCCCTGGCCATGATGGGGCATGTTGGAGCCAAAGGGACTGTGCCAGGTACCTGCTCCTCAGCCACTCACCTCCACGAGTTCTGTGCTTTGCATCTTGCCAATCCATGAGAACTTTTAAATCATCATTGTTTGAGGGAGGGATAATTACTACCTCTTTGTTTGCCCACTGACATCAATGCTATCACTACCTTTTCTGAGGAATTATCACACTGTAACACAATACCTTTGGCTCTTATTGATCCACCCGTTGAGGATTATGCAGAGCTGTTGACAGATCAGACTGAAAATATGAAACAGCCACCTTGAAGTGCTGGTACCACACAAAGCTTTTGCTGAATACCAATCTGAACATTCAGACTGCTCCTTGCAGATAACCTAATATTTTTCTATGTTAACACTCCACAATGAAAGGAATCAATTATATCTACCTGTCCATATAGATTTGGTGCTGCGTTTTTGGAAGCTTAGTCTTGTTCCTTCATTACTGAGCAATCAATAAAACATTTCAGCAGGAGCATTTTACGATTACATAATGCAAAACCTCATATATATTTGGCTTCAGCTGATCCTCTGTGTTGTTCTTTTGAGAAGGTTGGATTTATAAATATTTTTTTCCCTATGACTATGAACTAATTATATAAAGCAGCCCTGACATAGAAATCCAATCTGTTCTTTCACAAACAGAGCATTTTGTTTACTGCTTATAAGGAAAAACAAAAACAAAAAAGATTAGCAATAACAAAAGAAAAGTTAGATGTAAATATTTAATATATTCCTTTTCCTTGAATTAACTGTGACTCTTCCCTTTTCAACAAGCTACAGAATAATTGTCACAGCAACATTGGCTGCTCATTGAGGGAACTAGAATTGAAACACAGTCCTGGCTGTGCAGGGGGGTCTGCAGCAGTGTCATAGGTTAGTGTGATTGGAGTGATGGTCCAGCCAGGCTGTGAACGCAAGCAATCCACAAAAAAAGGTATCAGTAAGATTTTACAGCAGTGTTTGGGGTAGTGGATGCTGCTCCTTGTCCTTCCAGGTTTTCTTAACTTGATCTCCTTTTTCCTCAGAGAGATTTGTCACTGTCTCTGCGTGGTATTATATGTCCCTGCATAGCTTCTTCAACACTGGTCTGCCAAGAAGAGGTGAATAAGACAGTGAATTTAAGCAAAAACCTTCAATAACACATACCTGTTTTGCCAGTTGATGGGTGCAACAGGAAGAACACAGACACCAATGGAAAGAATGCTCTTTTTTTTAACTATTAATATCAAGGCAACACCGAAATAAAATTATACATTTAATAAAACAATAGGCTTACTATGCACTCAGTTCCAGCAACATACAAAATAACCAAGATACCATAAATCATTACTATGAGAAAGAGAACAGTGATTGAGAAAGATACATCACCAATTGCTCTAATACACTACCACCATCCAGATCTGCAAGTTGCTGGGGAGCCCCTGCTGCAGAGACAATTTGGAGAATTTTCCCAGGATTTGGGAGGTCCTATCAATGCATCCACTCCTAAGTTGCTGCAAGAGGGTCCAGCTTTTACAGACCCAGATCAGCAAGTCAGAATGACTTCCATACCTTGCTGTGCAGAAGCATCTGGTGGTATACACTTCCCAAAGTCCTTGGACCAGGGCTTGGCCAGAGCCCATGCCATGGCTGGGAGGGTTTCTTAAAATATCTCATGGACAGATATTTGGTGATACTGGTTGGGAGGGTCTCTTAGCATACCATGCAGACAATTACACTAGATCATGCAAAAATCTCTAAAGCATCTGGTTTGGCATTAAAACAGCTAGCATAAGTGGTTTGGTGAGTCTGTAAACAAGGTTTGTCTATTTTTAAATAACTGGCATAGGTGGTATTGGTTATATAATGCACAGGATTCATCTGTAAGTCAGCTCTGGCTTGGACCTGTTGTCCAGACTCTAGCACTACAAAACCCCATTTTAAAAACTAATCAGAACAGAAGTTTCCAGATTCCCTAGAGAACTTGGCATATGTCCCCAAGGTCAGCATGAGAAGACCTGGGATTTTTCTTTTAAACACAAATATGCTAGGACACAGTATGGATTTATCTAGTTTTATGAAGGATGTTTTCAGCTTTTAAAAAATCTTTGTGAGGGAAAATTGTACCTTGACTTTGGATTAAAAAATCAGCATTCTCCACCAAAAATTCTTCTTGAAAACAAATTGTGTTTTTACAGTGTGTTTTCTCACAAACATTTTGTGCACAAGAAAACTCTGAGTAGCTCTCTGTGGGTTGCTTTTATACTGTGTCTAATGGCATATTGCTAATTCCAAGCACACATAAAAACCTATGAGCTACACATCCAAACCACCAAAAGACTATCTAAAGAAATACGATAGTGATTGTATCTGCCACATAGTTTCTGATTTCTAGGATTTATTTCAGTATTGTTTCCCAGTCTTTTTCTGTAAACAAAAGGTATAAACCTGGAAGGAGCAGGAGGGAGGGACACTTATTTTTTGGCATCTGGAAGATAATGATAGTCAGGATTCTGAGGGGTGCCCTAGCCACTGCTTTCTAGGGTTTTTATGTTATTTCTCAGCGTTCTTTACTCCTCTCACTTCTGTTGGAAGAAGAGGTCAAAAATCTGGGTTCTTTTCCAGGCTGCTTTTTGACATTAGTAAGGATGGCAACATCAAGTCCTTCTGCTCTTTTGTGATGACTTTTCTGACTGGTTTCTCTCAAACTTAGCCCTAGCTAAGACTGCTGGCAGGAGCCTGCACTTCCAAGGGAGCAGGGTGATTCCTCCAAAGCCTTCCTTGCCACCAGCACAGCCTGCTCAGCACCGTGTTCTCACACTCTGTGGTTTTGTTAATTGCTTTTTTGCTTCCATCTTATTCACTAAGATTTAAAGACTGCCCTGCCTCCCTTCTGGTGTTGGAAACATGTTCAGCTTTTAAGGTGTGTTTGAAATGCTTTCAGGCTTTGCCTTCTGTCAAACACTGAATGCATCAAGTTCTTGGTGCCAGTGAACATCATCGGTCATCACCAGACAACAGTGACGGTGAGCAGAACATCAAGGAGTAAGAATCAGAAAAGACAAATATCAGTTAAATGTATGCATCTGTAGGAACAACAGTGCACTAAAGAAAACGTCAGGGAGACTCAACAAAGTGTTAACAGAAATGGGTTTTCAGGCTTTACTGTGTTAAGCAAAGAAAAAAATTTTGAAAACATGGCCAAGGAGACATCAATGCAATAATAATTTTGTAATTTTCTCTGCTGAGACAATGGCTCTGGAAAGGACTCTGCATCCCAGAGCTTTTCAGCAGGTTCTTGGCAGAACAACCTAAATCCTACCAATGGGAAACCTGAGGCCCTGGTCAGTAACTGACAGGAATATAATATGCCTGCTCTTTGGAAACACCATGTCAGAATTAAGAGAAAGAAAAGGTGCAAATTATGCTCTTCCTAACATCATCCATGGCAGACCATGCATGGAATGGAATGGAATGGAATGGAATGGAATGGAATGGAATGGAATGGAATGGAACTGAGTGCTCTCAGATGGAAGTGACCTACAGTGATCATCTAGTCCAAGTGACCACTTCAGGTCTGATTACAAGTTCAAGCATGTTATTAATGTCATTATTTAAATGCTTCCTAAAATGACAAGCTTGAGGCATAGATCACCTCCCTAGGAGACCTTTTCCAGTGTTTCTTACTTCTCAGCTCCCTAATATCCAGTCTAAAACTTGCCCATTTATGCCTCTGGTCCTGTGGCCCTTGGGATCCCCATCAAGTCAAGGAGTGTATACATATGGCCAGAAATATCTTCAGCATCTTCTGGATGCTAACAGAGGGAAAATAAAAGGACAAGAACATCGAATCAGGTGCATTTTAAACATGGCAGCCCTGAAAATGCAATGGAATTCCAGAATATAAATAGAAGTGAGGAGCCCACAGAGAAGGTTACTCTCTGCAGCACACTTGGGGTCATGAAGTGAAATTGGTGTTTCAGGACCTGGGGGCCACAGGGGAAGTTTCAAGTATCTGTGCAAGCTTGGGTTATTTTTCTGATTCTCTTCGGTACAGGTACTCTGATTCTGCAATCATTTGCCCAAAACTTTTCTTAAAGAAATTTAACTCAATGAATCTTCTATAATTAAAAGGGCTGCTTGCAGAGGGATATGATATACCGTGGCATCTCTGAGAGCATCTGCCCTCAACCAGGACTGGGCCACCCCTAGATCAAGTCACCAAAGGAGATTTGCAGCAGAGCCTGGTTTCTCCATGTTTTGAAATGGATTATATACCTCCCACTCAGCTATAGCAACAAGTGAAAGGGCAGTGGTGAGAAATACCATGTCAGGGGAGAAAAATCTCCTTTGATGTAGAGAAGCAGGTGCTTAGCTAGTCCACAGAGAGAAGTGTGTACATCAAAGAGCCAGCCTGTCATCTACATGTTAAATGCCTAAATTAGGTTCTCAGTCTACACACCTTCCAAATACCATTATTTCAGCAACAAAGAAAATAAACAAGATACCAGTCATTACTATAAGAGAAGGAGAGCAGTGTTTGAGAAGGACACATCACCAATTGCTCTGGATGTTACCATCATCCAGATCCACAGTTGCTGGGCAGCCCCTCTTGCAGTGGCTGTTTGGAGAACTTCCCCAGGAATTGTGAGATCCCAGAAGAGCATCCACTCCTAAGTGAGATCTCCAAAGCTGCTCCAAGAGGATCCAGCTTTTATGGACCCAGATCAGCGAGTCAGAATGATTTGCACATATCTTTTTGTGTGGAAACATCTGGCAATGTCTTTCTCACAGGTACCTCAAACTGCAAGTTGGATGCCTGCATTAGACCCAATTCACAGTTTTCCCCACTCACCAACCCAGCACATTTATCAATCTCTACTTTTCTAGTGTTCATGTAGTTATTGCTACTAAATAAAAAAACAAATAGATATATGATAGGCTAAACATACATATAAAACATAGCAAAAAAACAGGTATTATATTACAGAATTGCAGTCTTATATAGGCATTAAAAACATCCTGGGCAAATATCAAAATAATGCAGCTTTTCCTTTGTGGTTCTGCAAGACACAGTGAATCCACAGTCACTCACTGACCTGTCCTTAAATCCAGAGGGGTTTGGTTCTTTTTGCCCCTCACTGGGTTTTCCTTTGGCTAGGTCGCTTGTAGCACCCGTGGCATAAAAACATCTATGAACAATTAGCCTTCTGTAAAACACTTATAAATGAAATCATGCAGTAATTTGTGACATTTTTTTCACCACATCTATTAGGAGCACTTCTAGATGCATATTTAAAATTCATAAATATTGAGTTTTGAAATTCTCTCTTCCAGACTCAATTACTCTTACATATGTGAACTCCAAAAAACTGGAAACAAATCTATTTTTAATTTAGACAAAGAGGCAATTTCCAACTGTATACACCTAACTCTGTGTTTATAAAAATAGGTCCTTTTCCCCCAAGCCTTGTTCACAGTACGTGTGTCCTCCCCACGGCCTCTCTGAGGGAATGGTAGATTTTAAACCCTGACATCTACAATTCTCCCTAAGGCCCTGATAGTTTCTAAAAAGGAGAATAAATTATTGATATGGACCTAATGTGTGTGTTTGTTAGTGTAAAGTAGCTCACAAGTACTGAATTATTTTTAAAAAATAAAATCGAGGGAATTGCTATAGTGCTGCAGCATTTGTTCAGAAAGCTTAGGTCACAAAAATGCCTGGCTTAAAGTATTTCCTAGTACAGGGGAAACTGAAGTATTGACTGCATAGCAGTTATAGCTCTTGCAATAGCTATTGGTGTAAACTGGTCAAAAGAAGGAATAAATCGACTTAGTAATCAAGTCAACAAGCTTGAAGTTTACCTTTTCCTCTAACACTTCTGGCAGTGGCTACTAAGTCAAAGACATCATAACAAATTAGCAAGCCATGTTACAGCAAAAATGAAGTTTAATGGCACACATAAATTGCCAGATTTTTTTAATCAATTCTTTGCAGCCTAGGTCCTTAAATATTTAACAACGGAGGCATAATGTAAAGACTATCTCAGAACAAAAAAAGGAAATTCTCTACTAAAGTTGGCAATGTGGAAAGGACTTTTTCCTCTTCAAAACTCTCTCTACAATGCTACAGCATTTTCACACTAATTTCAGTGCCACTTAAATTAAATCACCAAAACAAAACATAACTGCAAATGAACAGATTTGCTCATATCCTCCTACCTTTTTAAAGGTATGAAATGGAAGACAGGAAAATTACTAGGAGATAATAAAATTACAGGATCCCCACTCACACAAATAAGGGCTCCTCTTGGGAATCAAACCAAACATATTTTGATGTTCTTAAAATTGCTATGGCTCCTTGCAAATTTTGCATGCTTTTTAATGTCCTCATTGATTATGCAATATCTTTAAGATGCAGAATGTCTTCTCAGAAAAATGTTGGCTTTTCTGAACCATTTGCCTTCTCCAGGAAAACAAAACTTTTTCTGGTGCAAATCTGGCCCATTTGAAAACATCAAACACCAAAGTAGGCATGAGGGGCAGAGGCAAGAAAGGAACACAGACAATGTACAGGCTTTTAAGCTGTGCTCAGTACAATTCATGTTGTTGTCTAATTTTATGCTGCTGTAAAGCAGAGGACACTAACGGAGTCCCCAGCAATTCATGGAATTCATATGAGCAAAAGGAGGAAGAAAAGAAATTGCTAAAGCAGCTGCAGAGAAACAAGATGGGTGTCCAAGTATGCCTCTGAGGGCAGAGGTATTTGTGAAAAATTGGGCAAAGGAGAGAAATGATGAGAGGATATATATTTGCGAGAATGAAAACATGGAGATGACTACTGGGACCACTGCTGGAATGTCTAAGGAGAGAAGCAGCCTTTGCAGAGAGAAGGGGTCAGAATGACTCCTGAAAAACTTTACAATCTGCCTGCAAAGCTATGCTCCTTCTTCCTGGTAGATCTGAAACCTTCCTTCTATACCTTCTCCCACTGCCAATAGTTTTTTTCTTTTCTTTAAACAAATTCTTAGCTATGCATTCTAATGAAGAACAACAATTCATGAGCAAGAGGTGGCTGGGACTGAGCTAATGGAGTGGCATTACTTGCTGTATCAGGTGCCAAAATAGCATTTATTAACCATCTCTGCTGAGGCCTCAAGAGTTCAAAGGTGGATTCTACCGCTGGCACACCAAAAGGGGCAACAAGAGAAATCCCACCATTAATTAAACATTTACAAAATATGTATTCAATTTTAACTTCCCTTGAGGCACAAGGTAATGGAGGAGGATTGTTGGGATTGTCAGGTTTGTGTTTTTTCATTTGTATTTGTTCGGATTTAAAGACTGTTATTATGAGACTCAAGATCAATAAGAAATGCTTTGGTGCTTTTTATTTCTTTTAAGGAAACTCTACAGGCATAATGAAAAGTTTCAATCTTATTTCAGAGATGTAATTTTAAAAATCGCAGCTTCTAAGGAGGTCAATATGGCTTGATGACAACATTGATTTTTGGAATATTACTGATACACATACTGAGGGTTTTTTAAAGAGAACTTCCATCCCTTCACAACCTCTGTCAGATATAATTTGATTGGTAAATACCTACTCTAAATTAAACTCACACAGTAATTACAGTGCCTCACCACGATTTATTTGAAAATTATTCAAAATGGTTAAGCAAGTAATAAATTTACTTTTACTTCACCTTTGGGACTAGACTTTTGTTTGCAATGGTTACAGGGCACAGAGGATCCCTAAAGTGCAAACTTGGTCCTACTGAACTTCAAGTGTTTTGAATATTGATTTGCAGGGAGCATCAATTTTCACAGTGGTTTTTAAATCAAACTCCTTTGACAAACTGGGTCTTTCTTGCCTGCAAATTGAGGCTTATAGTTTGCTGTCTGTCTTTCATAGCCTTACTGTTATTCATGCTTAGCAAGCACTTTGGGAACTTTAATTGAAAGGGTAGGGTTGTTTAATTACTCATTATTGTATTGCCCAGAGAGAGCACCAACCTTGGAGCAGGGATCACCGCTACAGAATATCAGTCTGATAAATCTGTCTCACTGATTTTTGTTTTCAATTGTGGCACAAAAAACTGGGAGTAGCCTTCTGCAGGGGCTGGAGTGAGAATGAGCTTGCAGCCAGTGTGGAGGGCCCACTCAAAAGGACAGATCAGCTGTCACCCAAACACCATTAGTTCCAGCCTGCTCTGGTCTGTGTGTGGGGACAAATGGTCTGGCTTGCCTGAGCCCCACTCTACCTGCAGAACCAGCCACTTTCCTGCTTATTGCATCTCCCACTCAGCCCTTCCATGGCTCATTTAAGTGATTTCACACTACTCTGGCATGCAAAACAGATTTGTGGCTGTAACCTTGAGGGGAAGGAAGGATACAAGTTTAATTCCTGTGGAAGTAAGGGATTTCCAATGGCAAAGCAGCCCTCACTCAACAGGCACACCTTAGTTAATGGCTTTCACTAAAGAGAAATCCTAGCTGTGGCTCTCTTCAGTGACCCTGGGGTGATGGATATGGATTGAAAACAGTCTGATTTATTAATGGTAAATAACACCTATGACTGCAACAATCCTAAATAATCATGTCCCCCAAAGCGTACAGCCTTCAGAAATGCTTTCTGAGAGATGAGGCCCAGCTAATGTAAACGAGTATCACCCCATTTTGGGGCACTTAGCAACATCAAAGATTACAGAAGATCATCTATTAGCTTAAGAAGTGGACGCAGTGCCACATATAAGTAAATTCTTGGCTATAACCATCATTTTAAAAGGTGTTATTGAACACTAAATCAGGTTAAAAAGCTATTCTTGTATCTTTATACAGCAAAGGAGGTGCTGCAAATTTTCAGACAAAAATAGCATCTTTGTTGGGTTTGTTTTATTTTTTTTCTCACCAGAGAAGTGCCAAAGGCTCCAAAGACATCTGTTGGCATGCTTGCAGATATCTGGGTTTTGTCCTGCAAATACCTCCTGGTTGTCATTCTGGTGCAAGGAAGGGCTTTTTGCCTGAAAAAAAAAAGCTTACACAAGAAAAAGGACCTCAGGCACAGATGTGCTTGTGAATCTTCTTTGCTGGGATGTTCCATGATGGGGACACAGGGAGTGCCTGGATTGAGAGGCTTGGATGGGGCTTTCACCAGGGAAGTCCCGATGGTGAGATTGCTCCATTTCTGATGAGCATCTGCTAATACTGTCACCCCTCCAAACATGACTGCTTTGGAAGCCCCATGCCCAGGGTTTTTCCTGTCCTGCCTGTGCACCCAAAAGATGCACAACCTCAGAGTGGCCCCATGCCATGCTGAGCTGGCCAGGAGCCACCCCGATGGACCCCCCTGCCCACGGGGAGAGCACCCTCATGGGCTGGGACTGCAGAGGCTGCTGCTCCTGCAAGAGACCAACCCGAGTCTTCACTGCCAAGAGCAAAATGAAATCATTGCTTGAGACACACGGGAGATGAGACTGCAGGATTACCCCAGAGCCAGTGAGCCTCTGCAGGCAGGCTGCTGTGTGCCATTACTCTCTCACATGTAAACTTGAAACAAGGCCTGGAGCAGACTTTGAGTGCAGCATTTCAGAGTCAAAAATCATTCCCTCTTTCCAGATAAATGCTGGCAGATATTAGAGACACATCAGAGTTGCTGCTTCGCTGCAAATGGAAACCACTAATATCTGCATCTTTGAGTTCAGGAAGGGTAGATGAAGTATATCAGAAACAAACAAAAAATAAAAAGTAATCCACATTGCATAGCTCCCTGCAAATCTCTCAATTAACGTGAAATAATTCCTATTCCATGCATACATGCATAAATATGTAAAATGTACCTTATTACTTTGCATTGCAGCCTGCTGCCAATTTGAATTAGGGACTCTCCACAAAGGGCTAGGCAGGAATTTAGCAATTTAGCTCATAAAAGGACAAAAATTGCCACACTTTATTTTCCTTTTAACACAGTGCTATTTTCCAATCATAAAAGGCAAACATTCCTAACCACCTTCAAAACTGAATCTCAAGCAGAGGAATGCACAGAGGAGTATCAGGTCCTGGTGCTCATCTCACCAGAAATGGTAATTCCTCTCTCATACACCAAACTGGATTAATCATCTTCAATACCAGCATTATGAATTAACTTTTCATTGACCTCAGGATTTGGGATGTAAATTAGTCTGTGCTTGTGAGAAGCAGCACTGCATCAGACAAATGCTTTCCATATCACCCTGAGATACCTGCAGCGTATCTCGTAGCTCATATGCTCAAACTCCCATTTTCCCCCCAAAGTACTTGGATTTCCCAGTTTTATAATCTGTGTTACTCCAGAGAACAGGTATTGGATAAGAGAGGACTTTTGGAGCAAAGCCAAACACTGCGGGACCTTACAGGGCAAAATCAGAATTACCTGCATGGGCCTCCCTTTCCCAGGCTACCTGAGAAGAAAAGCAGAGAGGATTAGCAGAGGAGGGAAAGCAGTATTTCCCTAGAGCAAAACTAGTGCTAGGTCTATCAAGTAATTACACTCATCTTTTAGTCTAACTGTTCGTCTTTTCATTCATATTGAGAAAAGAGATTTTTGTCAGACTTTGCAACACTTTTTTCTCTTTTTGGTAAATATATCACAGGAAACTTAACTTTCTAAAAGGCAGTTAATTCCATAATTAAGCATTTTCTCCCTCTGTCATCAGTAACAGTGAAAACATACCAAGACACATTCCCCGTACAAGATGCCTGGCAATGGCAGCTTTTCTTTCTAAATCCCCTGGCCAAATTCAGTTAACTGCAGCAAGAATGTGAGGGATAACATCTGAGGACCCTCTGGCCTCGAAGCCAGGGACCAGAGATGTCTGTCCTCTTTGTGAAGTTTTCCATCTGCTCCCTCTGATCACAGAGAGAATAGAGGGAAGCACATAGTGGAAGTGAACAATAACTTATACCCTGTATGAGACTCCACTTCCAAATTGAGAGAAAAACAAGGGAAAAAATAGGAGTGCTTATTGCAGTGGCAAGCAGATGCCTGGCAGGGCAGATGGACATGGGCAGCCTATGAGCTTGATGATTGGGTGCTGGAAGAGGGAAGATCTTCGGTGGTTTGCATTTTCCCTCGCGTCACTTTTGGTTTATAGCAGGTAGCAGTTGCTCTTGCCTAATAAAGCAGACTGGGAGAAGCAATGAGACTGAATCTATGCTTAAGATAGCACACTTTGGTAAGTCACAGGCTGCTAGGTAGAAAGAGAGAAAGCTCTCTTTTGTTTAATTCAGCTGCATAAATAATTTGAATGAGACACTTCATGCAATGAGAAATAAGTCATTTGCCTTTGAGACTTTGGGAAACACCATGAAAATGATTCACTATCTCTGGGAGCATGATCCTCCTGTGAAAAGGCACCAAACCCTCCTGGCCAGCCATTCCCAGGTCATTTCTCAACAAAGGCAGAGGGAAGCTGCTGCCGAGTCACAACCAGGATTTGGGTTCCTGCTGTGATGCTCAGCCTCATGGAAGCTCTTTCTGTACCTCCCAATGCTCAGCTGGTCTCTAACATCCCTCACAGTGCACAGAGAAACCAGCTCAGGACACTAAAAATATACCCAAGTGCTCCAGTCCCACTTGCTGCATCAGCACAATGTGTTTGCTCTGATCATGAAATTGGGTGCTGTGCATGTCCTGGACACCTGTCATCTGCCTGAAAATCCTCCCAGCAACAATCTCCAGTTTGTAATCCTTCCCTTTTACATCTCAAGATGTATTATTATTTAGCACCAAGAACAAACTCTGCTCCCAGCTACCTTTCCCCATGCAGAAGCCCAAGTTCAGCTAGAGAGCCATAAGACACAGCTGCACAACAGAGGAAACACCACTAAGACATACAAGCAACATGGCAGTCAGTGAATATTCTCTAATTATGCTGAAAAAAGAGGTGAGAAGCCCACACAAGCTGACACTTGGCTGCATTGCCATGGTGCTAATTGGCTGCAATTAACAAGATGGCAACACTGATGCTAGAAAGAACCCAGGCCAGAAAGGAATGTCACTGATTAGCTAAAAATTAAGGTAAACCAAGAAGAACTCCCCCTGCTACTTACACTCTGCAGTCAGCCTTGGAAAAGCTTGCCAGGAAAGGGACAGGAAAATGTGAAAGAGAAGTCCCAAAATTCACAGTGCTTCAAAACTGATCAGAAAAGTCATAGGTTGTCTACCAACTCCATGTACACCATAAAACCCCGTGGCAGGTGGCAAGCACAGGTCTGAAAATGAATAGCACCTTCAGGCTGTTAATGTTGTAAGGGACAATTCATATGGATTTATCTGCTGATGATGTCTGTGAGGTGATGCAGAGAGAGAGAGGATGAGCCAGCACCTTTGAAGGGCCAAGAGCTGGAGTCACATGGAACCTACACTGAGGTCAAGAACAATCCATGAGGGAGCAGGTTCACACAGCCAGCACAGCCTTCCAACTGCAGCAAAATCTTTGTCCTGCAAGAAGCAAACACTTGGCCAGGAGTGGGGATTCAGTTTTGAATAAGCAGCCTTAGCCCAGCTCTCATCATGCTTCTTTACTGAATCAACCTCAAAAAACTCCACAAACCAGGGAGCAACATAACATAAATGGGATGGAACTGCCACACAAACTGTTTCCAGGAAAATGCTAATTTCTGATCCAAGGCTCTGGAGTCAGTTGTCATCTTCTTACTGTTCCTAAAGACCTGCTCAGATGTGTATATCTTGTCCATTTTTTGTCCACATAGAAAGCTAGAAAAAAGCCAAGAGAAATCCATTAATTTTAAACAGCAGTAGGGCAATAATGCTCACTCTCTTCACAGTTGTTGTAGGGACTACTAGTAGTTTCAGTGCTTTAAAAGATGCAAGTCTGGTGTTAACCACAAAGTAGTATCAGGAAAAATGCCTGGCTCTCAGAAATAGCTTGCATTTGTGTAACTTTCACCTCTTTCAACTCAAAAGATAAGGTCCCAGCTTCTTAGTATGTCAGACTCCCATGGGAGTCATATATATGGATATGTATGCATAAAAGAACAAAAGAAACTGAAATCCCAACCAACTAGTCAAAGCTCTATTTTATTAAAAATCTATGGCTTGATTTTCTTCTCATTTCACCCCAAGGGAAATACGATTACTAATCACGCATTCATCGAGCGAACCCCGGGTTTACATTGTTGCCTTCCCTGGGATGCCCATGGCTACAAATTTAGGTGTGTCCATCCTGGGAGCAGGAAGACATCCAGATGAGAGCAACACCAAGCAATCTCCTGCCTCTTTTTCCTCTGTCTCTCAAGGCTGGCACTGCCACGCAGCCCCACAGCCCCGTGCTCTGTGGGCTGGGGAAGGTGCAGCTGAGCAGTTTGGGGTGCAATGTGAGCACAAACAGGGCAACAACTCCTTGCTGAGTTACCTCAGCACAAAGAGGCTCTGCAGAGGGGATCTTTGCCACGTGTCCTGGCTGGTGGCTACGCTCAGAGATAAAACTAAGGGTCACTATGATACACAAACCAATTGCCTCCAGTCAGGTGCCCTGCAAACTCGTGGCACTGGGAGAGCACAGGGCTGCTGGGGCAGGTTGGAGCATGGCACTACTGAGTCACTTGGTGCCTGTGATGCAAGAGCTTTGGTCACCATGAAATAATGGACTATTATTTCCAATGGAGCATTTTTCTTCCACATACTTGGGCCAGGAACAAAACAAATTCTGATAATAGTGCTCATGTTTTTATAAGTGAGTCAAAATTCATTCCTTGCCTTTTATGGTTTGACTTGCTTTGACCAGTATCCACTGGTTCAGCTTATCCCATCTATTTCATTAAAAGAATTAGTATAAAGATTTAGGCAATCATTAGAAGACTTTCTGCCATGAACCTAATCTGCCTTCTGTGTCACTCATGGGAAATCAAGGACTGAAATTATCAAGGAAGAAGGAGTTCCTAGATGAAAAAAAAGTCTTAAGAGAACAAACTTTCTGTGTCAAGATGCACTTATGGAAATACATCCTTTTCCTCACTCATGTTAATCCACACACTTAGTAATAATAACCTTCATGTTATACTGCTTTGACCCATCACCACTGCTCAGGATTTGCAGCAGGATAGATCCTAGTCCTGACTTTTTGCCACATAAAATAAAATGAAGAAGCAACTTATACAACCTCTTGTAGGAAAATGACAGTGCTCAAAGGAAATGTGGTCAAGATATAATTTAATTTAAGTGTGATAAGCTTCACACATCTCTCAGTCATCAGTCAGTGAACTTTCTATCTCATCCACTAGATGGGTTAGATTATTTTAAACTTTTTTTTTTAACTCTTATGGAGCCATCTGAGACATAGCCAAAGATATTTAAAGATGCTTAAAACAACGTAGTACCTAAAACACCCATGAGGTACTACTAGCACAAACAGAAGGAATCTGTACCAGAGAATAATCAAGATTTCTGAAGAGCTGAGAGGTGCTTTTGCTGGAAGGTAGCTGGATGTGGGCTCCTTCACCATCCCCAAATCAAATCAGCTCTCCGTTTGCCAACTCCATCCTTCCACAGCTTTCATCAGCCTGGTGCAGTCCTGTCTCGTGTACTGTGGATCTGGCAGCAGATGTGCACAGCTGGCATGAGGTCAGACCTGGATAAGAAAGTACCTGAAGGCCAGGAGAAGCTGTGGCTCGACATCTCATATGTGACATATTGCTGTCAGCTGCAGGTTTTCATGCACTAAAACACTTCTGGTTGTCACATGGACAGTGACCAACACAGTGAGCAGGAGAAAGGACAGAAAATACACAGGGCAAACCAACAGCAGACACAATTATTATCTCCTTCCTCAGTTTTAAAGAACTAGAGCAAAAATAAAATATATTTTGTTTTTTATTTAGCTCACCATCCACAATTACTGCTTCCTTCTGCTGGCCCCTCTAACAAAAATGGGCAACCTGATCTGGTGAAATATGTGCCTCATCATGGTAGGGAAGTTGGAAGTAGATGAGTTTTAAGATCCCTTCCAACCCAAACCGTTCTGTGATGATGAGTGCTGCCTTTCCTCAGTGTGAGTTTCAGTATTTATATGTAACCTTACAGGAACCAGAAGGGAGAAAAGCAGCATCCCAGCACAGCCCACCAGTGGCTACAGCTGCTGGAAGAGGCTGACGTGAAATATTTGCTCAGATAATAAACCTTACCTTGCAAAAAATGCCTTGAGAGTGCAGAAGCAAACCAGCAATTTGACTTTTTTGAGGTCCTCTGTGGCAGCAGAGTATAGTAAAACAAGTGACACTACCCCATTTTCCTCCTCTCCACAACTTTGTCCATCTTTCCTCTGTCATGGGATGAGGAGCTAAAAGTAAGGTCTGCCTGGGCAGGATGAGTAAGTAGTCCTAAGAGCTCAATGCAAGCACTTTTGTGCTCCTCTTGCATTAATCAACCAGCTTCCTGATCTCTAATTGCCACATTGGCTTGGGTTTTTTCTCTTTCTATAAAGGAAAGGCTGAGTATTTGCATCTGGAATCAAAAGGAACCCAACATGCTTAGTGCACAAGGACTTGAGAAGAGACTAGGTTTGCTACTTCCAGTGTGTGAAGAAAACAAAACAGAAAGGTTCTGGGGGGAAAAAAACCCAAACAAAACAGGGATATAATCCAAAAAGATTCAGGTAAAAAGGGAGTAAGGGTAAGAATAGACAAAAATGAAAAAGCATTTGTAGAAGTGGAGGAAATTTGGTAACATGATGAAGTTTTCANCGTGGCAGGGAGGAATGATGAATCTGACTCCATGTTCTCAGAAGGCTAATTTATTATTTATGATACTATATTATATTAAAGAATACTATACTATACTAAAGAATACAGAAAGGATACTTACTAAATGCTAAAAAAGATAATGATGAAAACTCGTGACTCTTTCCAGAGTCCTGACACAGCTTGGCCCTGTTTGGCCAATGGGTCAAAACAACTCACACCAGAATCCAATGAAACAATCACCTGTGTGTAAACAATCTCCAAACACATTCCACACATGAGCACAACACAGGAGAAGCAAATGAGATAAGAATTGTTTTCCTTTTTCTCTGAGGCTTCTCAGCTTCCCAGGAGAAAAATCCTGGGTGAAGGAATTTTTCAGAGAATGTGAATGCCACACTGTTCTTCGAGCACCTCCCATATCTAAGGGTTGTGTGATGAGAACACCAACCACAGCATTTGGCTTTGATCAGGTCAGCAAGGCCTTCTACCACCACGTAGTGAATAATCGATTCGGCTGATTTGGCCAGCATGGAAACAACTCTCCTCCTGTTCTTGCCTCAGCATCATTTGCACAGGCTTTCCAAGCCCTAGGATTGCTTATTTTCCATGTCTTCCTAATTTTGCTTTCAGGTGAAAGGCTTACCTGTGCTGTCAATCATGCCTTCATTCTTGTGGTCCTGGTGAGGGAAACCTGCTGCATTTTATTAGGCTCTCACAAATCTTCCAAAGTCTGAGGATTTTATCAACTTCTGTGCTTCATCTTGTCAGTGATCTCATCCCTTTTATCTTCCCATTCACTCCCTGAGAGAACTTCAGCCTTCAAAAGTTCCCTGATCTCACCTTTCCCTCAGCTCTGCCACTCTCTCAGTTTAGCCTGGTCTGGTTAGGGATGCTGTACACCTCTGATGCAGGGGCAAATCGTGCCTGGATCTCAGCAGATGAAGGGATTGCTATCAGTGCCTGCCTTGTGCCTTTATCCAGGAAGAGGCTCAGGAACAAGCAGAAAGGGGCTTCTCAGAGCCCTTTACCAAGCTGATTTTGCAGATCAAACCTGTTTTAATTATGCTTGTGCATGAATTAAACATCAGCTCTCCCCCAAGCACACTTTTTCCCAGGTGGGTGCAGGGAGCAAGCACAGCCCATGGCAGTATGACTTACATTGGGCTGCCAAGGGAAACATCCATGCTCCTCCAAAGCCTTTTATTTTTCACAAGTTCTGAGATGAGTGGATTTTAAGCACAGCCATGAAACAAGCACACTTTATACTTCTCAAGCACATCCTCAGAGCATCACCACCTAAATCCTCTGGCACCTTTCCAGAGCATATTCCCCTTAACCCTTCCACAGTGCCTCAGTCTGGGACATTTGAAGGACAGGAGGAGGCAGCAGAGTTTGCTCAAACAGACATATAATATCTATAGGAGAGTTGGGTATCAACTGCAAATCAAAGGCTTTATCAGCACAGTTGGGGATCATAGCTTTATATAGGAAGAACTAGAAAATACTGAGGAACTGGGAAAAGTTGAAGCAGAAAGCAGCTCCGTATTGCAAGGGGACGGTCAGGCACTTGAGGTTTAAGAAAACATTTGATCTGTTTTGGGGTGCAAAAGATGACTGTGTGTTGAGGGGAGGTGATGTAAAGCAAAAAATGGCAAGATGTTGGCAAGGGAACTGGGCTGAACCTCCATCAGCTCACAGAAAATTTCCTCCTAAATGGTGGTGTAAACAAATATTTACAGTGGAGCCAGAGATGCCAATGTCAGTGCACAGCGATTGTTGCTACATCTACTTTTACACAGCAGTGAGATTCCTGGAGTGTACTGCTTAACTCTTACTGCTGCTGTGATTTTGTCTGCCACATAAATAGTATCTTGGTGAAAAAATATGCCTATTATTTCTAGGCAAGAGGGGAAGGGAGCACCATGGGATGAGATGCTGAGTGAATCTGACCACAGGATTTGCTTGGAGATTGTGTTTGATCACTTCCAAGCCTTTTCAGGCCAAGTAATTCACAGTGACCACCACAACCTCTCCCAACAGGTGCTTATTTATACACAGAAATCATAAAATTATCATAGATACTCTTGGAAGTGGTCAATGCCAGGGGCCATGAGCAAACTGATCTAGTGGGGAACATCCTTGCCCATGGTGAAGGGGCTGGAACTAAATGAACCCAATCAGTTCCAGGGTTTTATGTCCATTCAATAATTTTATTCCTGTACACATTTACCTCAAAGGACCTTGGCATAACTCAAGCAAAAATCATTTTTAAAAGCTAGCAGGAGGAAGGCATTCTGTTTTGCTCTAACCTGGACATTTTCTTGAAGACCTGTGAGCCAAGTCAGCTGGGGAATACATGGAGCTGCTCTTCTTCCTGGGGGATTTCCTGGCTCAGTTTTCTTGATATCACTTCTCAGTTGTCAGTCCTTTTCTGTACACATGCCCTTCTCCAGATTAACCTTCAGACAGGTGAAATCCCCAGGCAGATAATTTTGTGGTGAAATAACTGGATAGTACAGGGTTCTATAGGTCCCACTGAGAGCAGTGCATGTGTACAGACCACCACTCATGGAAAAATGAGGCAGAATTAAGAAAAATCACTATAGGAAAATAAGACCAAATTAGCCCAAATTCACAGAAACACACTATCACAAGTGTATCACAAAAGACAGTTTCACATCTGAAAGGGCTTTTCAATCCACATCTGAAGGGTAGTACAAAAATGTTACAGGTTATTTAATTTGGCCTTTCAAATAGTATAAACTGGCAAGTCAGCCCCAGTATTAATCACAAGATAGATGTTAAGTCAACCTGAGTTCTTTTTGTTGGATTTTTCAGCCTGCACTGCCACATTTGTGACCATTTTTCTTATGCCATGAGGACTGAAGTAAAAAAAAGAAAAACAACACTTTTTTGATGAAAGCTGATACTCAGAGAGAACCAAAGAATTCCCACTGCCTGTGGTGCTTTGTAACCCCCAACATCACGAGACACATGGCAGGAGTTCACAACAGTCAAACCTCTGCAGAGCAGTGCCTCCATCACAGTCCAAGCCCTCATCATTGGATTACTTCTCCCAGAAATGCTCCTCTGCAAGGTCTCACACTGCTCCCTTTGGAAGTTCATCAGATTGTGTTATATATCATGATACACAATAACAAATAGAATGCTATTTGCCTTATCCCCAGAAGGCAGCTTTTAAACCAGAGAATAATACATTATTTACAGGATTTCTTAGCACCATGCTCAAACATACAGAAAAAGGACTCTGAGCACAGTGAGTCTCAGTGTGAAGCATCATTCTCTCCAGCTGCTTAATTACTCTGAGATTACGAGTGCATATGATGGTCTGCACTTTTATTTATGAAAATATCCATTATTTTTCTTTTATGTGGAGCCAGGACACACTAGGAGGCCTTCTACAGCTGAGCCCTTTATGCCTACAATATGGCTTAGGTAAAATATGCCCTCAAACACTTTTGGATCATGA
Organism: Hypocryptadius cinnamomeus; assembly: GCA_013400635.1. Lineage (NCBI taxonomy): Eukaryota > Metazoa > Chordata > Aves > Passeriformes > Zosteropidae > Hypocryptadius > Hypocryptadius cinnamomeus. Next base: position 15,762 of record VYZP01048452.1, on the reverse strand, counting down.
TGGATTTAACTGCTAGTTATCCTGGTCTAATCATAAAGTGACTTTGAAATACCATACATTTGAAAAAAAAGTCAAAGTTTTTCATTAAACAGGATTTGGCATATTGAAGTGATAGGGAGGAATGTGTCTTGCTGAGAACAGCACGTTGAAGTTGCTCCCATCTGGATAATGAACGATTAAAGAACAAATGAGTTAAGCCAAGTTAAATGCATAGATGTGCCCTGAGCACCCTTCATCTGTGGAGCACCCAGAGCATTTCAAAAGGGAGGAAGTGCTTCTGTGCAAAGGAGCATTAGATAGAGATCTGCATGACCCCAGCTGCTGACAGTGCTCAGAAAAGCCCATGTGAGCACCAAAGAGGTGTGTGATCCAACAAACCCATCCACATGGATGGCATGCATCAGATTTGCAGCCCTGGGTTAAGAGATGCATCGTTTGCAGTTAGGAAAAGGCACCTGAAGACTCATCTCAGACTGGTGGATGCTCTATGGGAAATACCACAAGATCTGGTAGGAAAGTTTCTGCCCAGAGAAAGAAAGTTGTGCTCTTATCCCTCAGCACCAGGACTTATTTTCCAGGTGGTGCTGCAGAGAAGGGATCAGCTACANAGCAGCATCCCAGCACAGCCCACCAGTGGCTACAGCTGCTGGAAGAGGCTGACGTGAAATATTTGCTCAGATAATAAACCTTACCTTGCAAAAAATGCCTTGAGAGTGCAGAAGCAAACCAGCAATTTGACTTTTTTGAGGTCCTCTGTGGCAGCAGAGTATAGTAAAACAAGTGACACTACCCCATTTTCCTCCTCTCCACAACTTTGTCCATCTTTCCTCTGTCATGGGATGAGGAGCTAAAAGTAAGGTCTGCCTGGGCAGGATGAGTAAGTAGTCCTAAGAGCTCAATGCAAGCACTTTTGTGCTCCTCTTGCATTAATCAACCAGCTTCCTGATCTCTAATTGCCACATTGGCTTGGGTTTTTTCTCTTTCTATAAAGGAAAGGCTGAGTATTTGCATCTGGAATCAAAAGGAACCCAACATGCTTAGTGCACAAGGACTTGAGAAGAGACTAGGTTTGCTACTTCCAGTGTGTGAAGAAAACAAAACAGAAAGGTTCTGGGGGGAAAAAAACCCAAACAAAACAGGGATATAATCCAAAAAGATTCAGGTAAAAAGGGAGTAAGGGTAAGAATAGACAAAAATGAAAAAGCATTTGTAGAAGTGGAGGAAATTTGGTAACATGATGAAGTTTTCATGATTGGGCAGGAAAGCAGCCTCCCTTCACTATTTTGAGAAAGATGCTTGAAGAATCAGAAAACCAAAGATGTCATGTAAAGCTTTTGCTGCAAAAGAAGAGCATATACTGCCCAGTGATAAATATCCTTCTTCTGCGTGCAGCAAATAAACTGAGGAGCTCACTGTGCTCAACAAACAAAAAAGCAAACTCTGAAGAAACAACCCAGGGTGCAAAAGATGGGAGAACAGCCCACACATGGCCGTGACTGACACAGCATCTTCCTGCAGGAGAGGGGCCACTGCACACTGCCATTGCTGGGCCAGAGGCACAGGCTCTTGTCTGTGGGTTGGAAGGTGGCAGGACTGGCTGGTGACAGAGGGAAGGTGCTTGAGTCATTTCTGCCTGGGACACTGCAATAATGACNATTCTTATCTCCCTTCCAAGGCTGTCACCAATGTGGCAATTGTTGTTGCATCCTTCTCCTGCACCCAGCTCTGTGTTTGCGTGAGGGGAGTGCTAAGAGCTTTTGAGCTTCTTCTTCCAACTCACACAGGTAGGACAGATCCATACTTCTTGCCCCTTGGGGAGGTCAGGGAAGGGATTTCCATTTGGGAAACTCCCCCCTGAGTTACACAGCCCTTGATGGAGAAATCAATGCAGCACCCTGAATAGATAACAGATAATTAATTACAGCGGAGAAAAGGCAGACACTCCTCAGGCATCTGTGCTTTTCCTTTTTAAAATCAAGGGAATGGCAGTAAATAAATAAACATATAGAGGAATTGAGGACAGAAAAGGCAAATAATGCCTGGTGGTCCCCTGCAGCTAAGGGATTCCCCAGTCACCTGCAGAAACACCATCTGAGAGAAAAGCACGGACAAGAAATGAAAGCAAATATATTTAGCTCAAGAGGAATTAGATGCAAACTAATGGCATTCCAATTTGAAAAGCATATCCTGATAAAGGACACCAAAGGCTAAATCCTCTTTTTTCAATTTTACAACCCGACTTCCATGTGAGACTGTGTCCAGTAAAACACCACTTAGATCACTGGAGGAGCTGCAAATCCAACATTGTTTTTTAGCTCTGGACATTACTGTGTCACAGGGAGCAGCAGGGGATGCATAAGGAGGTGGCATAATGCTTGTTTGCAGAACTTTTATGGCTAATTGACATTACTGCAGAGTTCCCCAGACAGTTTCTGGTAGCACTGCATGGCTGAGCCATGGAAAACTGTCTAATGCTGCCTCCTGTGTGGTACCCAAAAGGGGGCCATATTTCTGACACACTCCAGCAAAGAAAACACAGACATAAATATATCTAAACAGGTTAAATCTGAGCAAAAACACTTGTAATGAATCTTTCTTCAACCAATACTATTGTCTTACGCATTGCATATTTCCTTTAATTTCCACATTCATTTTGAGACAAGCTAAATCCCTAAGGGACCATCAAAGCATCTCATTTAAGAAATATCAATATATACAAAGGAAAGCCTTCCTTTCAACCAGAAAGACCAGCTGCAGAAGCTCAAAAGGGCTTTTTTTTGTTTTGTTATTCTCTGTGTTTAGCTCATCCATCCAGGGAAGTAACAGGATGTGAAGACAAATTGCAGGAGAAGGAGAATGTTCTTAACGATTTCCCTTTCAGCTGCTTGCTCAGCTTTACCTTTGCTAGGAAGGATTACCTGTTGCTGACAAAAGATGTCATCTTCACTCAGATTAATTGCACTCAAATTAATTACTGGCATGGACCAAGGCTGGCTATGTGTAACACGATTTCAGCATGTTAAATCTAAAAGGTTTTAAGCAGAACTTGCTGTAATAGGACAGCACGTGGTTTGTCCAGTTAGATATAGAATTTCTGACCCCATTACTCACATCTAAATAATCTTTTTAATGTGATCTGAACCATGATGCTTGGATTTTCAAGCCCTTTCTTTCTCATTACATCTTCTCCCTTTATGTCTGCTTTTCCTACTTTCCAACATGATTCATCACAGCACGTTGCCCCGAGCTTTATTAGGTGACTTGTGGCAGCCCATTTCCCAGCTAAGAGCCCTGCAGGAGCAGTGTTCTGTGCTGCTGAAATTCCATCCCCCTAAAATATGCCACTTTCATGATTATATTTCCCCACAGCTTGTGCTGAGTGCCTCACACTCTATAAAACGCTGTAGCACCGCTGACTTCACCCAGGCCCAGCAGCAGGCACATGTTGAGGATTGAAGCCAGCTTCAACAATCCTGTTTAAGATTTTGCTGAAGCAATGAGGACAACAAACCTCTCCATCTACCAAAGCCTCCAAGGAAGTTCATGCATGCTATGCTGGTGCAGCCATCAGGTGGCACAGCCTTAGGGATGATGCACTGGTGCCACTCCAAAAGGGAGAGGACCACAATTCTGCCTCTGAGGTTTTGTGTCACTGTGATATTTTTATGAAAAATCCCTTCACCAGGAATTTTTCTCCTGAAAAGCTGAGAAGCCTCAGATAAAAAATGTAAACAATAACTATCTGCTGCTGTGGAATGTGGTCTGGAGGTTGCTTACCAACAGGTGCATCTTTGATTGTTCTCATGTGAATTGTTTTTACTTAATGACCAATCACAGCCAGCTGTGTCAGACTCTCTGAATCTGTCACGGATTTTTATTATTCATTCCTTTCCTAGCCTTCTGATGTATCTTTTCTCTATATAGTTTAGTATAGCATAATATAATGTAATATAATGTAATATTCCTTATATAATATAATATAATTAATATAATAAATATAACATAACATAACATAACATAACATATCAGCCTTCTAAGAAATACAGAGTCAGATTCATCTCTTCCCTAGTCCTGGGACCCGCAAACACATCGACAGTTTTGTGACACTGGGGCTGGGATTAGCGTTAGCTCCACCACCTGTAAATTTTCACTGGGTTCAGCACCTGCCTCTCATAAGCTATGAAAGAATATGAGAAGTGGAGATGAGAAACTAAGAGAACCTTAAACATTTCACTCTGTCCATACCCAAACTCGGCACGCAGCAATGTTGCAAGTGTTCATTTGCCACCAGCCTGAGGGACTGCCCCGAGCCAAAGTGCTGAAGGAATTACTCCCCAGCAAGGCTCTACCTGGGGATCAGAGGAGCAAAGCCAAGGAATCAGGTTTCCTCACCTCTAACTGCATCCTTTGAGAGGCAAAGCACCTCTGGGCCTGGCCAAAGCTCTTTACAGGCTAAACCAGGAGTCCTGAGCTTAAAAAAAATGCTCATTGATGGGTATATAAAGGGTTTTCTTTCACTAGAACTGAGCTGGATGCTTGGTAGGACAAAACTGAGAGTTTGGGACCACTGTAAGCAGAACAACTTTGCATACAGGGAGCTTAAATGATTTCTCATACAGGCACAGGGCAAGACACAATGATTATACCAAACAGCTTGGCATTTTCCCTCATCTCTTCTGTCTTAATATATCAGTAGTGTGGAATGCAAAAAGTCCAGAAGGCCCTGGTCAGCTACTCTGAGGGGATCCTGTCTCTGGCTACATCCAGATCAGCCTGACCATCATGGGATGACCACAACATGACTTTGTGGCTGCTCTGCAGAGCCCCAAACTACAGACACAGCCACGGGGCACTCCTGTTCATGGTTCTGAGCAAAAGCCAGACACACACAGTTCCTCTCAGGACCAATCCTGGAGACTGGTCAGTCAAAATCAAGGCTGCCATCTTTATGCAGGGCTTACTTAGGCAAAGCTCTGTTACACACCTCATGTGTCGAACTGGGGTGTCCCACAACTAGAACCCAGGAGAAGACAGCCATGAGCCTGAAGGAAGAGAGCAGGCTCTGCTTCACAAGCCCCATGATCCCATGTGAGCCTCTTCCTTTGAGCTTCCTTTCCTTTCCACAAATTCAAATAAACACAAAGCCCCACAATACCTGATCAATGTGTGATCAACTGTGCCCAGCACAGTTCAGCTGCTCTGTGATGATCACATAGCTCCACTACCAAAGGCTCTGTCAATATGCTGGCAAGCAGCAAGAAAGTCAAATTAGTTCAGTTCATACATATTTAAGTACCATGACCTACATTATCAAGCTCAGGCTTCAAATATTTGTAATGGCACAATTAGCCCCAGGCACGTTATCTCACTAGTATCAGCAACTGTATATATTTATCTACAAATCACACAGAGGGGTATTAAATGTTGCTGTCACTGTTGTCAGGGAAACAAACTTCTTCTAAATTTTTAATTTTTTAATTTAAAATGCTGTATTCTAAGCAGGGATAGTCATTAAAATTGTATGAGGATAAAGGGAAAACAAAATCTGGTGTATCTACCTGTAGCAGAATTGATGTACACTGTAATTACAGCAGGTTACTGAGGGAAAAATGGAGCTTTCATGCAAGACTGTGGTTATGAATGTTTCTGCACATTACTTATGATTACTGTTGCTTAAGAAGAAAAAATAAGTTATTGTGCATGTGTAAATTCTTGTCAAAAATTGTAGGTTAGAATACACAATTTACCTTGTGTACTGCAATTTTTATGTAAATACTAAGATCATCACCATAAAAATGGTTGCTCAGTAGAGACAGTCTTACAATTATATAAATGGTAATTTGTGTAGTAAGATGCAATAACTGATATCCTAATTTTGTACTTTAACAGAATGGGTGGCACAGTGAATGCTCCCTCTTTGATCAAATATCTTCTAAAGCCTCCAGAGATGGACTATCATATCTGTTGGGAAAATTGCTGCAATGTCTTGTCAAGGCATTTCTGTAGAAGCAAAAACAGGCAAGAGTAACAGGAAAATAAGATAAGACAGCCAGTCACCAGCCTTACAGACCCTAGAATTACTTGTAATCTATGTTTCACTGAGCAAGAGACAACACATATAAATCTTTTTTGAGTCCGCTCCTCCAAAAATCTGGATGCCCAAAGATTTACCATCCTCTGCAAATCCAAACTCACTGCCACATTCTCTCCACTTTCCATCTCCTTGTGCTAAATCACATCCAGAGTTTGCTTTTCAAATTAATGTGTGATCTGTGTAGGCAGAAAATGATGCTGTGTTCCCAGTCCATATTGGAGCAGTGCAGGAAAAGAGATAAATGCCAGTGCAGAGCGGGGAGAAGAGGTGGGCAGCACTCGTCCCAGGGCTGCCTGCACCCTTGGGGTCCTCCTCACCATCTGGCCAGGACTCTTCTTTCCAGGCCACACAGTGAAGGAGCATTTGGCAACAGAGTCAAAAGGGAAGTTTGTTTATCTGCTTTTCCTGGCCTTGTTTGTGTTACCTGAGCTAATGGCTGGCAAGGAGGGGCTCTCTGGGGTATCCCACATGGCTGCAGAAATCCTGGCTTTGATTTCTCAAACATGCAAACCATCTGTCAATGCTCCCGTGCTGGGAGCATGGGCAGGGGGATGCCTTGGAGCCTTTCACTGCTCTTGTGTCCTGGCATGGCCCTCTGGAACAGAGATGTGCCTGCCCCTGAGCTGGTCCCACGTATGCACAGTCACAAGGCCAGACTGGCTGCTAGGGGACGTGCCCAGAGCTGGGGGACGTGCAGGGGAGCCTGGCTAAACCCAAGAGCCCTCCTGCAGCCAGCCACTCCAGACCAGACTGCCCAGCCCACTCCAGTCTGCCCAGTCTGCTCCAGTCTGAATCCACTCCAGTCTGCCCAGTCCACTCCAGTCTGCCCAGCCCACTACCAGTCTGCCCAGTCTGCTCCAGTCTGAATCCACTCCAGTCTGCCCAGCCCACTCCAGTCTGCCCAGCCCACTCCAGGCCCCTCTGGTGCCACTAGCTCCATCACCCTGCAGCTGCACTGAGGTTAGAGAGCTGGAGGAGTTTTTAATAATTAGCAGTTGGATTTGGCCTATGGCCTGCTAACATGACATACAATTCTGCTGGTTTCCACTCACAGGCCCTTTATTCTTTTTCCTTTATAGAGCTGTGAATTTGTTTGGTTTTCTCTCAAGTCTGTCCCTGACTAAGAGACCTGACAACATCAGTTCTTGGACATTTTTGTAATGGGGTTAGTAAATCAACAAAATCTACAGCATTAGCTGCAGATTTAACCCCTTGGTGTGTCAATAAGTTCCCAGCTTAAGTGACTTCCATTTGATGGAGTTGGAAAACCCTTGATGTTTTGCAGCAAGGGGTTAATTTGAAAAGGGACGAGAGTTCAGTTTCAGTTACAAGCTTAGGTTTAATAATAAGGGAATCACAACTTTAGGTTACCTGGAGACCAACCAGTATAAAATTGTCCTTGAAGGTGTATTTCTGTGTGAAGGTGAAAACAGGGGGGGTTCACATCATAAAGCTGGAGGAAGAGAGAGGAAATACAAAAAAAATGGGTTCTTCAGCTTCCTTTGTTGTTTTTCCCATGTTGTACATCTCTGCAATATGTAAGGGAACAGTAAAATTGCACAAGGCAGTGAAAAGGGATCAAAATTACACATGCATTTAATAAACAAAACAAATGCAACTGAAAAGTGATTTACTTTAAAAAGGGCTTGAACAAAGGAACCAGAGAAATGGAACATCATTGTAACCTGCAGAGAAACCACAGAGCAGCTCCTGTGCCATGGCTTGTGGAAAGTGGTAGGAAGTTAGCAGTGAGCGCTGAGTTTCATCAAGCAGGATAACCTGGGGAAGGGGTGTTAAGACTTGGCTGTCGGGGTGCCCAAGTGGCACCATCACCTTTTTTGGTCCCCTTTTGCCTCTACCATCCTGCCACCACTAATTTCTTGCATTTTGAATGGCTATCTGCCAAGGGAAGAAAAGCATCTACTTGAATGGTGAATTTAGGCCAAAGTACAGACAAATCAAAGGTTCATAAAACAAACCAGTTGTTTTAAGTTCAATGTATCTTGTCCTGGTTTTGGCTGGGGTAGAGCTACTTTTCTTCCTACAGGTTGGCACAGTGCTGTGCTTTGGATTTAGGATGAGAAAATGTTGATAACACACCGATTAGCTGGTGCTACGCAGTGCTTACACTAAGGCAAGGACTTTTCTGCTTCTCAAACTATACCACCACGGAAGAGGCTGGGAGAGGCACAAATGCTGGGACAGCTGACCCCAACTGGTCAAAAGGATATTCCAGATCACATGGTCCAGCATAAAACTGGGGGAAAACTGCTCGGGAGCCACTGCTTGGGAATTGGCTGGGCAGCACGCAGCAACCGCACTGTACATAACTTGATTTGTGTACTCAAATTACTTCATCTCTTCATGCAATCTCTTCAATTTCTGTACTATTTCACATTTTTTTTTCAATTTTCACATTTTTTTCTCAATTCTCTCCACCATTACACAAGGGGTGGGAAGTGAGTGAGCTCCTGTTTACTTACTTTCTTTACTTACTTCCTTTTTTCTTCTTCTTTTTTTTTCTTTCTTCTTTACTTACTTTCCTGTTTGCTCATATTTACTTCTCTCTCCAGTTAAACCACAACAACACCTTCCCAGAGAGAGATACTGTTGGAGGTTAGGATTTTTCCTTTTTTTTTTCTTTCTCTTTCTCTCAGAGAGTTTTCTCCCATTTGTTGCCTAAGAGATGGTAACCACAGCCCAAGGCTTCATGCCTGGATAATAAATCACTTGACCCAAGAAAGTCCAGTTGTCGCTGATTTTGTAGAGTGTCATCAAGGCAATCACATTTAGCAGCCTTCTCAAAGGTAATTCAACAGTCTTCAAAACAGTATAGTGAAAATTATGATGTGGCTTTTGTCCTGCAGTGTGCAGGATCCCAGATCAGTGCTAATAAACAGGCCAAAATTTGCCTTGTAAAATCTCATAATGCTTTTAAAGGCCAGATTACTCAATATGACTTTTAAATTCCACCCTTGATTTAATTCACACAGAATGAAATACATGTTGCCAATACACCCAGCAGAGTCTCTTTCCCCTAAAACCCCGTTCCACCACTACAAAAGAACAGGGGTAGTGAAATCCCCTTGCATATGAAATGAGCTGTGCTGAGAGATGCTCTCAGTTTGCTGATAGACTTGACAAATTTGAGCAATTCTATGTCCATTCTGTAAATAATGTTATGCAAATGTTAAGTTACCACAGATTAAGAAGTTTATGATACCTTTGTTTTTCAAACAATCACTTAGTTTTGTTTGGTCTGGGGTTGGTTTTTTTTTTATTTTCTTGCAACTTTTTTTGCGTGCTTCCATTCTCCATTGCCTTTCCTAACAACACGAAGAACTACTCACACAATAGATACAGCCAGAGTCTGGCATATAATTAAGATGTTAAGAGGTAACTTCATCTGGGCACATAAACCTGAGCACCTGCTTATGCAAGGAGGTGCCAGAATCAATAGGCTCAGGCAGCTTGGAAGCTCATCTGAGGTTCTGATTTTACACATTGCTCAGCAACCTTTCTGTGTTGGAGCCCAGAGGGTGTCTGCTGCACCTCCTGGAAGCACTTGCTTCCCAGAACTGGCATGTTCTTTTATCCACACTGCATTAATGAACACTCCAAAGCTCAGAACAGGACAGATCTGAACACAGGACAGACTGAGATATGTATTTAATTGTTCACATTCTCTTATGCTAATCTTTCAGAGGGCTCTGCTGCCTCTGCGTTGTCCAGCACTCTTCTCCTGTTGCTCAGCTACTAAAATAATGAGAATTGCAGGTGGTTATGGATGAAAATGTGCCATGGCTTGTTTTTTCAGCAGTAGAGCATTGCCTTCTCTCTTGTTGAACTCAATGAGAAAAACAGGTGATTTGATACACACAACATTAGTTTCCATAGAACAATTCTTGAAGCTCTCATTATCAGTAGATTTGTTTTGCACCTATTATCAGCATGCTACTCTGCACCATAGAAAGGAGTAATTTGCAACCCATACATCTCCAAGATATTCACATTTGGGAAAAAAACCAACCATGATGCAGAAGTCCTGAAAACACACTGATTTCCCAGGGAGAACAATGACAACACCATTAACTATTTTCACCTGCTCATTTTTGAGATTCTGATTTCTGTTGTAATTCCCAATATCAAAAATCAAGGACACCAATTTTTGCAGAACACAACTAAAATGTTCTGCAAAAACAGAACATTTCTGTTTCAGTTGATGATGTCTGATCCATGCCTTTAAGGAAACAGAAAAACAGGAGATCAGAACAAGTTATCAGAAGATGATAACTACCATTTGTCATAAAATAAAAGATTTGCTTTCTCTTCAACTCTTCCCAGCACATTCTTATAAACCATCTGTAAAATAAGACTACAGACAGGAAGTAATTGAAAACTTACAAAGAACGAGAACAAGCCACCCAGACAAAACTGTCATGAGAAGATAGAAGAAGCCAGTAAAGAAACTGAGAAGGACTTTGAAAGAGTCTGTAAACTTTTTTCTTAGACCTATTTCTTTTTCTGAGACCAGTTTCAAAAAACAACCACCAAAGTACTGCTAAAACTCTGTGTGAGAGCAAAAGCTGTGCTATATGCTCCAATGTCATCATAACTTCAGAGAAAATTGTCAGTATTTATAAAGAAAACAAAGTTGTAAAGAAGAAAAAACATATAAGGTTTCCCATGCTGCCACTTCCATTTTTGCTTCTAAGACTTGTTACACACTGCAAACATGAGACTAAAGCTTCTGGTCCAAAATCTTGCCTCTGTTTTGTCAAACATTCATGTTCACCCTTAATATGGCTTCCCAACACATTCCTTCTAAAACTCAGTCTCAAAAAGACAAAAGAACAGTATTGTTTGTGATCAGGTCTTTTCAGCCAGTTGGATGAGCTCTTTTATGGAATTAACTGCACTAGACAGCTGGCATAAGGCAGTTTACCTGTTTCCCACAAAATTCATTTTCAGGTCACTTTCCCAACCTGTTTCTTTCTCAAGTTGCAACAGGGAAGGTCTAGATTAGATATGAAGAAGTATTTCTTTGATGAAAGGATAGTCTGGCACTGGGACAGGATGCCCAGGGAAATGGTGGGATAACCAGCCTTTGAAATGCTCAAATGATGTGTGGATGTGGCACTTGGGGACATGGTTTATTGGTGACACAGTAGCACTGGGGTAATGGTTGGACTTGATGATCCTAGAGGCCTTTTCCAACCTTAATTCATTATATTTTATGTTATTTTTGTTTCTAATCAACTTTCTTTTCATTGTATTAGGAATAAAAAGGTACATCTACAGCAGCATTCTGGTCTGCTACCAATAATAACAAAGCACTCTCTTAAAATAATAAAACAACAATTTAAAAAAGTGGCAGGACCCAGTATATTAAAAAAAAAATCACTTTAGAGCTTTGCCAAGAAAATATATCTTTATCAGACCTTAAGCCTTTAACTGGTTCAGGGCCTGTACAACTGCATAGACGTTAATTGCTCATGAAGCCTGTCCTGTAAAGGAGTATCTTCTATATCCCATTATGAGGGTGGAAGCCAAAAAGTCTTTGCTCTTTAGCTTATCAAACATATTTTTTTCCAGAATCTAATGAAACACAGAGAAAATAAACCCAAGGATGGACAAGAAACTTGTAAGTTAAAAATAATTTATTTTTTCCAATTTTGGGGCTTTGATAAGCTGGGAACATATAAAATTTCAAGCTTTATCACAGTCTAATACAAATCTATTTCTTATTCCCACCTACAGAAGCAAAGAGATTGCCAGGAGTCATTTATCAGCAGGGCTTTGAGTGCTGTTCAACCTCTTGCCTATGAGCAGCAGCATATTCAGGGGAAAAGCACTTCCAGTTAAAGGAGAGCAGGGTCAAGACCAACAAAAAGGCTTTCTTCAAAGTTTTTTTGCATTTAATCATGTTATGCAGAAGAAGAAGAAAAAAAAAAAAAGCCAAGCACCATCTCCAGTGTGCTTTTTAGCCCTTTTTGGTGCAATCCTATTGATGAAAAGCTGCTGTAGGCTCAGCAAGGATATGAGCCAAGTGGTTTGGTGACTTTAATGGAGGCATGATTTCAGTTGCATGGGTAAGTGTGATAGCCCCATTACAGTAAAGTACTTAAACGCACACTTTGCCTGAAATATATATAGGACTGCTACATAAGTTAGGTTTCACTTAAGGACATTTCTCAATTACTGAGGCACTTGGGAAAAAACCACCACCCATACCAGGCCTGAAAATAACTTTCACAATGTTGCTGAAAGCGTCAGTATGTTGAAAATAAAATTAATGGACAATTTTAGAGCTTGAGGATATCTACAGAGAAATGCAATTGGAACATCTTTAAAATGGCTAGCTATATGCATTTCAGCTTCTATTGAAAACTTCTCATGAAGTCTGAGTTTAAAGGCTGTAGGTTATCAACAGCCATCATATTTTTTACTGATGTAATTATTCAAAGATGCCTCCTAGCTTAGCCTGAGTTTGCCATCATTGATTAAACTCTGGACACCAGTGAAAGATAGGTAAGAAGGTGGGAAAAACTGGTAGCTGGGGGCTGTGGTCCTAATCTCATGCTTACATTTGCAACTCTGTAGCTTTTAACTTGATGACATTGTAAATAGAGTGATTAATAGACCTTTGTTATTTGCAATGTACACATTTAACACTGCAGGTCAGATAAACCAGACAACATAAATTAACCATCTTATAGGCAAGTTTACACCATTGGAGCATCTGCTCCTGAATCAATTTGTACTGTTGGCAGGAATCCAGTACAAGTCTTCTAAGAAGAAGAAGTGAAAAAAAATTAATATTCAAATTTTTCACTTGACTTAACTCTTTATCACGTTGAGTTTTTCTTAAACAGGTTCTCCAAATCCAAAGTGACACAAAATACCTATAGGAGCCCAGTTTGCTTTTGCCTTTTCATAACCAGCATTCACCATGTGGTGCAATGGAGTTCTGCTTGGCACACCGGTAGATTTTCAGGAAAGACAACTGCAGGAAATGTGTTTATCACTGCAGCAGATAAAGCACTTTACCCTTTTTTGGCCTGCTAGGTCCTTTCATAGAAGTGACACACAGGAAATAATGCTCTACAGTTGCATAAGATCATTTATCTGAAGACTGAGGCATTAATTCTTCATCATACTTCATTGCAATGAGGTAGGAAGGGGAACAGGCCAAGGGAGAAGGAGAAGCAGAATAGTCACTGGCTTTGAAGCGAGATTCAGAGTCATTTATTTATCATTCCTAATTTCTGCCTCTGAAGCACTCATGTGGACATCAGAGCAAGACAACCACATGCACTTACCAGTCTTCCATTAACCTGCTGCAACACCAAACTCGTTACTCAGCTCACCACAGGAACCCAGCAAGCACCCAACCTCCACCTTCTGACCTGGGAAGCACAAGCAAAGCCAAATGGCAGAGTGAAGAAGGAAGGGAAGACACAGCCTTGTGGTCAGGAGGATGAAATGGGCACAGAGGGCCCTGGGGAGCCTGGAGAGGGGTAATAAAGGCACTGGAGCAGAGCAGGGATCACGAGATCGGGTCCCTGTCAGTGAGCAAGCACAGGCAGTTAATGCTCCAGTTAATGCATGAAGAAGTCCAGGAATGTCCAGGACCCAGTGAAAAAAAAACAGTTTGGGAATCAACAGGTTTGATTGGAATGCTTAGCTTCCCAATCAAAGGTATTAAGATACCTAAGTCAGTTAGAGTCAGATAAAGTCAGACATATTCAAAGGCAATAAATCCTACCCTGCTAATAATACAGCCTAGAAATTTTACCCTTTTGTTTTCTCTGAAATGAAATTATAAAAATACTCTCAAAATTTGAATCATCCATTCTATTTTTTTTTCTTTTAAAATTTTAATTAAAGATGCTTATTGTGGCAGGCTATGCTTAGTAATGGAACCCAGTTATCTTTATACATCAACACAGAATCATAGAAGGGCTTGGTTTGGAAAGGACCTTAAAAGTCCTCTAGTTCCAATGGCCCTGCCACAGGCAGCGACACCTTCCTGGTGTTTCACATCAGGTTTTTCACAGCCCCATCCAGCCTGGCCTTGAACACCTCCAGTGAAGGGGCTGCCCACAGCTTCTCTGTGCAACTTGTGCCTGTGCCTCACCCCCCTTATAGTCAAGAATTTCTTCCCAGTATCTAATAAAACCAGCTTAAGGCCATTCCCACATTCCTGCATGCCCTTGTCTCTCTCCAGCCTTCCTGCAGGTTCCCTGTAGGTATGGGAAGGGGTTCTAGAAGATCTTCCAGGCCACCAAATTTGTCAGGCATGATTTGTCTTTAGTAAAGGCATATTGGCAGTCACCAATTACCACAATATTTACCATAAGCCTTAGCACAGTTTCCAAAAGGACCTGCTCCATAATCTTGCCAGGCACTGAGGTTAAGACTGACTGGCCTGTGGTTCCTTGGGTCTTCCTCTTTACCCTTTTTAAAAATGAGGGTTATGTTTCCCCTTCTTCAGTCAGGGGGAGCTTCCCCAGAGTGCCATCACTTCCTAAATATGATGAATAGTGCCTTAGACACTTCCTTGGCCCGTTCCCTCAGGACCATCCATGTATCATACGACATGTAAAATACTGCTGTTCCTATAATTTAGGTCATGAAATAAAAATGCCACCAGTGTTGTTACTTTAGGTTTTAATAATAATTTTCAATGACATGAAATAGTTTGATTACCACAACCTATCAGTGGTCAGTGATATCAACTCAGAAAAAATGCTTCACACTCTGAACAAATGGCACACAAAACTTAACTTTCATTATGCATTTTAATAACTGGAAGTAATTCAATTCTGATTTTTATACAACCAATTATACATCAACATGTACACATACTCAATTCCAGTCACAGTGTATACATAGTTTTGAATCTGCAGCACTATAAAATTAGTTCTACCTGTATATATATGTGCAAGTCTGAATAAATCCTGAGTCATTTTAAAGTACTATTATTTAAATCCTGTAAATTTTAACTGATGCAAATAAACCTCAGGTTTTACAACTATTGTGAAGAAGCTATTTAAAAAACAATATATAGCACTTTGCATCAGCTTTATGCATAGCTATGAGCTCTGTACAGTGCAGAGTTTCCGTTTCCAGTCTGAGTGATTATGAAATCTGAAAAGATGCTGACCATGTTATTTGGTAACTATTGCTTCCTTTGCTTCTTTAATAATGGTGAATGATTTGTTGAGCCTCCAAACAACTAAGCATGGAGGCCTCTGACAGGGTTCAAATTATATTCTTCCTGCTGCATATATTTTTGTAAGCATTCAAGTTACCCAGGCCCTTTAATTCTTCTGAGAAAAACTATACAATTATACAGTCAATACTCAGTGTATCTAGAAGGGAAAGAAAATGAAACAACAGTGCAGTAGGAGTATGATCATTACCTTAAACATGACACTATGCTGTAAAGAAACAAAAGAGGAACTGTTCTTTAAGGAACAGCTTGGACAGAAACCAAAAGGCCACTTGGAAACCCTCTGTCAGCATGACACACTGCCATGGTAAACATGAGATGCTCTCAAACGGCCAGAACAAATTATCTGAGCAAATGGGAAGGAAGCACTGCTGCCAAGAAGGGGATCCAAACTCTTGTAATGAGTCAGAATCTTTGTACAGTATTAACA
>VYZP01048451.1:0-16421 GCA_013400635.1 Hypocryptadius cinnamomeus | reverse complement strand
GGGCCAGTCCCGTTTAATATTTTTGTCAATGATCTGGATGAGAGGATCTAGCACACCCTCAGTCAGTTTGCAGATGACACTGAGCTGGGTGGGAGTGCTGATCTGGCAGGAAGGCTCTGCAGAGGGATCTGGCCAAGGGCAGAGTTATAGTGTTCCACAAAATCAAGTGCCAGGTCCTGCAATCGGGTCACAAAAACTCCAGACAGCACTACTTTCTTCAGGGCTGGAAAGCTGCCCAGTGGACAAAAAACCTGGAATTGTTGGTTGACAGTGAGCTGAACGTGAGCTAGCATGTGCCAAGGTGGCCAAGAAGGCCAGTGGCATCCTGGCTTGTACCAGAAATAGTGTGGGCAGCAGGACCAGGAAGGTGACTGACCTCTGCACTTGGCACTGGTGAGGCCACACCTCCAATCCTGTGTCCAGTTCTGGGTCCCTCAATACAAGAAACACGTTGAAATGCTGGAGCATGTCCAGAGAAGGGCAGCAGAGCTGGGGAAGTGTCTGGGGAACAGCTCATATGAGGAGCAGCTGAGGGAGCCGAGGGTATTTAGACTGGTGAAAATGAGGCCCAGGGGGCAAATTTTTGTTCCTACAAATACCTGAAAAGAGGATGTAGGAGGTGGGGGTTAGTCTCTTCTCCCAAGTAAGTGTCAGAATGAGACAAAATAGGTTGTGCCAGGGGAGTTTTATGTGGTATATGAGAAAAATCTTCAGGGAACCGGTGGTCAGGCACAGGAACAGGCTTCCTAAGGAAATGGCAGAATCGTTATTCCTGGAGATATTTAAAAGAAATGTAGATGTGACACTTAAGGTTGTGGTTTTGTGGTGAACAGAGTGGTGTTAGATTAGCAGGGGCATTTGATGATCTAGGAGGTCTTTTCCAACCTTAACAATTATATGGTTCTATGTTTTTATATAAATTCCAGAGTTTCCTCAATAATTTGAGACTTCCTCTGTTTCTGTTTTAAGTGTTTAAAGATTGTAATGTTCAATGTGACAAGACACCAGCACTCTGTCATCTGGTCTAAACACTCACTGAGATGTCGGTGTTAATTAACAAGAAATAATGTTATATTATTTCTGAGGAACTTGTAGGATGTACTCATCTAGACCACTGGGAAAAATCTAACAGAATGCCGCTGGGATTACAAACCCTAAGCAGGTGGGTGCAACAAAGAAGCAGGTTAGAAATGGGAACAGAGATAAATTAGCAACAGAAGTACCAGAACTATGAATTCCTGATCAAGTAAGAGCACCAACAGCAGATATTTGTAGGCTCTGCTGTTTAGATTTCTGCTTTCTGAGTGTCCTACAGCACAGGAGAATTTGAAGAGAAACTAAGAGGAATAAAAAAATCACTTTTACAGAGGGGATTTGAAACATCATGCAAGTCTTTATCTAGTCTATAGGGAACATCAGTGCATTATTGAAAGACTTTTACTGGTAGAAGGTTGTCTTAAATATGCTGTGTAAAAGGGAAATTTGTTTTTTTCAACTGCATGATTTTTTCATTTGCTTCTTGCTGGGTCATACTGAAAAAATAATAAAATTATTGTGTGTCCCAGATCCTCCAGTCCTCAGGGTGACTGTGCTCTTACAGCCATATTTTCATAGAGAAGAGATCCTTCAAAACCGCCCACCTTCTGTCCATGCTCTGCCAGCCACCCTAATGCACTCAGCCAACTCACATGCACGGGAGAAACCTTCAGGCTCTGCCCCAGTGACAGGTGCTCCGAGGCCACCATGTGCTCCAGCCTCAGGTGGCAGAGTCAGGGTAAAAGAGTGAAGACTGAAAATACAAAGAAACATGTGTGGAAAGCTAAATAGCCCTTCCTGTCATCCCTCCAAAAAGGCAGGCTGTGATAAAAACTGATTAAAATAATGAAGGAAAAAGAAAGACCTGAAGGGAGGAAGCTGCCTGGGAAAAAATAGGGTTTAGTCTAGTTCTGAATGGCTTACATGTCAAGAGTCTGGGGAAAATATGGTACAGGGTAGAAAGCCCTGTTCCATTCAGGATTCCTGCACCAGATTTCTTTGTGCAGAATATTTGATGATTGCCCTCAAAAATCCTGCCTGGCTTGTTGGATGACTGAGAGATACGCAGAAGTTATATATAGACCACCACTGCAACTTTCCAATGTAGAATCTGAAGGAATTAAGTGGAATGACACAATCTACAATGTCCCATATTTTTTCTGTTAACTTGCCCTTATGTATTTTTAATCCAGATAAAGAAATACATGAGGGAACTCAGAGCCACTCATAGCAGCACATTTTATTTAGAAAACATGTGTTTACTGTGAATCTGTTACGTGCTTGTTTCATTTGTTTTTCCTTAATACTTTTAGGGTGATATCCTCATCAAAATGAAGTCCCCTGAATATATGCAAATACTTGATGGCAAGCTTACCTGCTTTGCAGCATACAAAACAAAGAGGAGCAGAACATGTTTTGTTGTAGAGCAGCAGTTGAATGAGAAACAGAAATAGAATTATTTGAATCAAAACCAAAAGAGTTCCTGCTAGAACCATTGTGTTGATGTGACAGATCTGGTCCGAAAATAAACAGGAAGTGATAAACAAACAGAGTGATGCTCAACATTAATAAGTTTTTTCCATAAAATGCTAGCTTTGATCTTAAAATACCACATAGACAAGAATATCTGCTAACACCCTCTGCAGAATTTTAGCTAGAGTAATTTCTCACACAGACACTTCAATTGTAAACATTTCAAAACTTCATTGTGTTAATGAGTAAAAATGAGCTTGCCTGTCACTTCAAAGCTAGTTGTGTGACATGGTGAAATAATTGCAAAGAGTAAATAATATCTGTGATCCAAAATCTGCGCAGTTTTGGAGTTGTGATTTCTTTATGCATGTGGTAGAAAAGGTTTGTTAGAAAATGTACTATAAACACTGCCTTGTCACAGATTTCCTTTGAACTCCAGGTTTCAACTCCTCTCCTGGAGTGAAGTTTGTAATTCACTGGGCTTAAGTCACACACTTTGACATGAATTACACTGTTCACTGAACTGGAGTAACTTCATAAATAATCCCTATTCCCTGGAGAGTCCGATCTATTCATCATTCCATTCGATGTTTTCTCCCATGCAGATTAGCACACATAGGATTAAAAAAAAGGAAATGCAACCAATAAATGAATGCTAGCTCTTTGTAAAAGGTGATAACAGTACCATTTCTTATGCTACAGACTGGAGAAGTCAAGCTGAATTATACATTACAGACATCTTACCCATTCTGCAGTGTCTGTGTTGAAGGCTATTATCTTCTGTCCTTTGGGAATGGCAAGGAAGTAAAGACATGGAAGCATAGCAGAAAAAAGAAGAAAAAAGAGTTTAAACTTTTTTTGGCTAGAAGCAAATTTTAGTTTATTATTCAGCTCAGCTCCACTGTGTTCCACTTTCAAAGTTTCACTAGCTGTTCCACTTAAAAAGCATATGATAGCACAGAAAATAAAGACTCCTTTAAAATAGTATTTCTTCAAGGGGACAGGTAAGGTCTCTGGACTTCTGCCTGACATGAAAGAAGATGGATTTCCCAAAATAGATTAGACAGTTTTCGCTTAGATTTTCTTACTTTTATGAAACAAATATAGTTCACCAAGGTTTATAGCTCTTTATGTTGACAAGCAGCAGTTATGTCTTGACCAGGAGGCTACTTGCTTTTGGACTCATATTTCAACATGAAATAAATTCAGAACATGCTTCAGATCACTCTCTTTAAGAGCCTCATGTATGAGGGTTTTTTCATGTATAGAGAGTTTATGGGTATTAACTTCCTTCCCATGATACTTTAGGTAGATGTCATGGCTTTTCCACCCTCTTTCCATGGCTCATGATGTCTCATTGACAAGTAGCATTATCTCCCCAGAGATTCAGGCTCTAATGTGACTTGATCCACACTTTTAGCACCAGCTACTCATGTACAGTGAATATCTACTTGCTGAAATGCCTTTTGTGTGCTGGGCTCCACTGCTACTGTACACACTTCAACAGGATATGCATTAAGAAGAGACATAAGCTTTGTTGAGTCTGTGAGATTCGTGTTTAAAAACAAAATAACAATCCAGTATTAAACATGAGTATTCCAGCCTGCTGAGAGAAACAGTAATTATGATTTTCCTCTTGTAATTGAAACATTTTTTTCAAAAACATGGTAGAGGATTTTTCTGTCCATCGATTGCACCATTTTTCTAAGAAAAGAAAATGTCAGAAGACAGCTTTGTCACAGAAAAAGCATGTAGTTTTTCTGCTCATGAGTAAAGTCACACACTATTGTGTGTGTGAATATATTTATGACTGGCTTTTCTTGACTGCATAGTAATAAAAAAGGAAATATTATGTAAGTAAATTAGAGCACAAGGGGTTTTGGTATGGACTAGAAAAATAATTTACATGTTTGTGTGGCTTGCTTCTGATCCTTTCACATCTGCACTTCTCTATATTCAGAAAGCCATATTTCAAATGGAGAAAGTGCTTATTGCTCAGAACTCCTCTGGTCCAATAAATAATAGAAACACTTTTTAAAAAAGTATGTCTCCATTAAACAGCAAATAAATCACATCTTTTCTAGAAATTCAGTCTCTTCTTTAGTAGTCAGTTTGCATTTAGATGAGAATAGCTCAGAATTTCAAATCTGGACCATTCAATCAAGCCAAGCTTCTCTCATCAAGACAATGATTTTCGTAACTTTGCAGGGAACAAGTTATAAAACTTCCATGTAAATATTAGATATTTTAACTTGTAATTATGCATAAAATAAAACAACAATTATAAAAGCCTAAACATAAATGACATTTACAACAGAACAGTTTGTATGAGGATAACTTTTGCCACTTCACACTCCAGTGAAATAGTACCGTGATAAAATGGTTCACTGGAAACAGATGAGAACTGTTGGGGTAAAATGCCTGTAGCAAGTTTAAGCAACATCCTATCTATCTCATCTAAACCTATGCCTGACAGCACAGAAAGTAAAATGGCTCTCATAGTCTTTCTGTTGCTTAAAACAGCACAGGTAACATATGTTTTTTGATTAACTTTTGGTGTGGTAGAAGCTGCTGCAAGCAAAGAATCTGCTATTTATTGTAGGCAAGGGAAGGGGCACTTGAAGAAAAAAAAGATAAAATAAGGCAAATTTATTGTCTCTGGCAGAACTTTCTATAGGATCTGTCTGAAAAACAAATTGAAGAAATCATATATTGGCGTTTCCATTTCTTAAGACCTGTGTTCAGATCTTGAATTTCTACCACAAATTTAAAGGATTAAGTATCAACAGAAGAAAAAAGTGAACCTGGAAACATAGGCAGTGCCTTATATAGGAAAATACAGGATGAAAACCAGACTTCTGTTACCTCAGGGAATATAATAAAACTTCTGCTTGATTAAAAACAATGCCCTAGTTTCCTCCCTCTCCCTTTTCATGGAAGATAAATATTTGAGAAAAACTATACTGGTGAAATTTTTCAGTCTAAACTCAGAAAGGATCACCATCTCAAAAACCTTTCTTCTTTTCATCTGTACCTTAAAGTTTACAAAAGTTAGCAGAGATTAATCAAAACCAATCATAAGCAGATCTGAAACAAACTCAGTCTTGCTTCAATTAAAAAAATAGTTTATTGTCAGGTATTCAACCTCTTAGTTTCACTTGGGTTTCCCTCCATTTTGCTGCAGCAGCTGTAAATAAGATGTGTCAAGCTCAATTGTAGGCTGACCCTTTGAATCTTAGTTTTTGCTGACATCTTGAAAACACCAGCTGTTATACTTCTTTAAAGGATGAATATATTTTGAACATGCCAAGAAAGAGCTTATATAACATTTTGTCTTGACTGTAACTGTAGTCTAGAAGTCATCCCTAAAACCAGCTCACTTCTCAGGTCAAACCTTTTGCTCAAATACCTTGTACAAGAAGCCACCTGAGATTTGCACATCAAGTACATGTATTTGAAGAAAAAGAGAAAATATTTTGAACCAATCTAAATCACACCATTGATTAGTCCTCTGGATGAGTTTTGCAAAAACACACCTAAAACTGTGTGTTCAGCCCTAGGTTTTGTCATGGGTATTTGACAATATCCTACAATTTACAAGGACAAACTTCCTTTGATGCAAACTTTGTCGCCTATTAAATACACAGAGTGTGTGTACATATCTAGGCAAACTCCTGACCTCTTGAAATTAAATTATCCTCTTCAAGTGCATCAGATTTAAACTGATTTTACAAATTGGGATAAGCTCAATTTATCCTAGTTTTTCAGATTAAATAATATTAAAATCCTCCCTTTTTGGAGTCACCTTTCTGAACCCTTCCTGTTACAGTGTCCTTGAGAGTACTATCAACATTTGTTTAGCTTTGGGGCATTAGGAAACATTAAAGAAAGAAAAACAATGAAAAATGGAACTGTGTTTTACTTTGATATTTCCTGGTTTATTTATTAATTTTTTAAATGTTATATATTGCATTGGTACACCTGTGATTGGATTATTATGGATTAAAGTCCTTATCCAGAGGCAATTTTTAACTGCATTCTGCTTAAATGCAATTAATTGTTTTGAATATAAACTCCATGAATTTATAAAAATGATACTGCTCAATCTAATTCCAAATGCCATTTAATGTCCAAATATTGTTTACTTTGTTTTCACTTTGACAAAACTGAAATGAGTGTTATTTTGTCACTGACATAAAGGCTAGGATTGTTCTCCCCATCCTTTTTGCATCCCACTTTTTGGTACAAGTGTCTTGTCATTTCAGGTCTGGCAAAAGAGTGCAAAAGCAGTTTGCAAAATTTCAGGACAAAACTAAAATCATAGGCAGAAGACAGTTTATCAAACTAGATATCTCATGCATGTATAGATGCGACCATCTTTTCTTAGTATTTAGTTTTATTATAAAAGGTGAAATCTTGAGACAGTTGCCTAGGAGAAATAAACCCGACTTCAAAGTCATTATCTAAATGTTCAGGTTTTCTACGAGCAAATGAAATAGGTGAGAGTGGATCTCTCTACCTGAGAGTGAACAGAAAAGTTTTGGGATCAAAAATAGAAAAACGACATGTTTGGATTTTTATTTTTCTTTCAGTCTGATCTTTTTTTGTTTATGTAAAAAGGCACATTGAGTTTATTGCATTAGTAACAAAGTTTTGGAAAAGGAGTTTGCAAGAATATTTCATAGAATTTCACATGCTTTTAACTACTCCAGAGATCAAGAGCTATTAGGGAAACCCTTCTCTTCAGATGATATTTTCCAAAAAGCTGAAATGAAGTAAGTAGCATGGAAGAACTCTTGTCAGTCACAGGCCATTAACAGAACTCTATACAGAATTCCCTGCACCCTGGGGCAACCCTGGATAGACACATAAACTGGGAATGAGAGGCTGGAAAGCAGCACCACAGGAAAGGGCCCTTGGGGTTGATGGCAAGTTGAACATGAGTCAGCAGTGTCCTGGCAGCCAGGAGGGCCAGCCCTGTCCTGGGGTGCATCAGGCACAGCATCACCAGCCAGGCAAGGAGGGGATTGTCCTGCTCTGGGGCAGCCTCAGTTGTGTTGCAGTTTTGCACCATGACGTTGTGTGGTGCAGTTTTGCACCACAACATGTAAGAATGTAAAGCTGTTAGACAGTGTCCAAGTGAGATGGTGAAGGGCCTTGATATGAGGTTGTATGAGGAGTGGCTGAGGTCACTTGGTCTGCTCAGCCTGGAGGAGTCTGAGGGGAGACTTCAGTGCAGCTACAGCTTCCTCATGGGGGAAAGAGGAGGGGCAGGCACTGATCTCTGCTCTGGGGTGACAGTGACAGGACTGAGGGAATGAAGATATGTCAGGGAGAATTAAGTTGGATATTATGGAAAGGTTCTTCACCCATAGGGTGGCTGGGCACTGGATCAGGCTCCCCAGGGAAGTGGTCACAGCCCCAGCCTGACAGAGCTCAAGAAACATTTGGACACTGCTCTCAGGCACCGCGTGTGACTCTTGGCACATCCTGTGCAGGGCCAGGAGTTGGACTAAATGACCCTTGTAGACAAAGGGACCCTTCTGGGTCCCTTCCAAGTCAGATTTTTAAAACCATAAAAATTTTCTGCTCTCTGATGTACTTTATTTCTGACATCAGGTGAAAGACCTGCAGCAAAAATTCGTGTATTGTATGTGGACTTACAGAAAGATGTCACATCTCTCTGATATTTGATTTCTATTTTCTGTGTTTGCTGATGTTGTAGCATATTTTTCTTGAATGTTCATCAACGTATGTTAGATAACCTCCTGAACCATAAAAAATATTTTGCGCCGTAGTCCAAAATTTTATATGATTCAAAAACTTCACACACCTACCCACATCACATTAACATGGACTCTAGTCTTATTTATCAGCTTCTTCAGAAAAAGACTTTGCTCACACAAAAATACTTTTTCTTCCCCTCAGGAGGTCCTCACTGTTTAGCTGAGACAGAAAAGTTAAATTTTTTTACCGGAAATGTTAAAGTAAGCAGCTGATAATTTGAGAAAAAATAGTTCCAGAGAGATGACCAAATCAACATACCAACTCTCCTTTACGCTGGAGTCATTGTGAGCCCACAGATATGTTCTATATGACTTCTAGTAAAAAATCTTAGGCTGCTGCATTGTACAATGCACACCTGAAACAGGTATTTTCTTTTCAAAGGACAGTTGGAAAACAAGCATGTACTACTTAGAAAAAATTTTTGAACAGTTTTTGAGGCTGATGTACCAAAAGATTTCTTTGTATTTATACAAAATTCAATTTTCCACGTGGTTCTGTGTTAGGTTTTTTCCTGTTGGACTTCTTAAGTTTGACTCCTTCTACCAAAGGAATCAGAATATCCACCAGTTGGCAAGACTGCGATTTTTAATGCTTTCAACTCAAAAATAATTATTATTTATCTCTTCTCATTGTACTGAAAAGCTAAGCAAGCAAAAGATTTTGTCTAGAAGTGTGCTCTGAAAATATGAGTAGGTTCCATTTTCTTAATGTGGATGGGAGCTATACATTAACAGAGGGAAATGGAGAAAGATTAATTTATTCACTTTCATGTTAAATTTCGTCTTTCAAAGGAGGATAAATATGTTTTACTTGGTGAAAAATTAGAGTAAAAATGAATAAATATTTAAAAAAATTTGTTCATTTACTTACATCAATTTTTTTACTCAATTATTTCTGCTAATTGTGCAATTAGTAAATCATGTAATGTAGTGAATGATCTGTAACAGATTGAAAACTTTTTACTGGAGTATTCTGTTCTATCAAGGTAAAGTAGTATCTTCTTTGTCTAAAATATGTCTGTAACAACAATACTACCTGCATAAAAGGATGTCAGTGACATATAGATAGTTTCAAAAGTAAAATTCTTTTCCCCCTGTGTCACCAATGAGAATGCCATCACTAATGTTGTCAACTAGTTCTCTGCATAGACACTAAGATGTCTAAATCCCTCAGTTTAGTCATTGGCTCAACCAAGCTGGTTCCTTATGCCTCTCAAGTCTTCACCCTTGCTCTACTGGGATTTTTCCTGTGTCTCATGGTTCCCTTGGAACAGTGTTTCACCATGTTTTTTCTCCCTTTTCCTTTGGGTCCCATTCTTGACTCCTTTGATATTTCTTTCCGCTACACCTGACATGAAGCTTTCAAGTTTTCACTTTTAACCAAATATTTTTTCTTTATGTAGTTTTTTTTTACTCTCTTATGTAACTTTTCTTGAAGTGAGAAAATGATACAAGAATTGCCTTTTAAACATGAATGAACCAGTATCAAACAGTGTTGTCCAAAGCAGAGAAGTGAATTGATTTGGGGAAATTAAATATTGATACTGTGCTCTCAGAGCCAGCACAAAACTAGGCAATTTTGCAAATTTTGCGTGGCCCTCTGAGAGTTGGTGTGAAAAGATATTAAAGAATAAGTAGGACAAGTGGCTACAAGAGAGAAGTCTTTAGCTGTCACACCAAGATTCTAACCTATGGTGTGCTACTTTTGGCTGAGATATAGTTAATTTTCTTCACAGTAAATAGTAAGTAGTTATGTTTTGGGTTTGTGCTGGAAACCGTATTGATGATAGAGGGGTGTTTTTGCTTTTGCTCTGCAGGGGTTGCATAGAGCCAAGTCCTTTTCTGCTTATCACCCAACCAGTGAGGGGACTGCAGGTGCACAAGAATTTGGGAGCGGACACAGCTGGGACAGCTGACCCCAGGCGACCAAAGAAATATTTTATACCATATGGCAACATGATCAATACATAAAGAGTGGTCAAAAAGGGGGAAGGGGAGAAGGCTCACAGTGATTGTGTTTGTCTTCCCAAGTTGCTTTATGACAGAGTCCTGCTTTCCTAGGATTGGTGAACACCTGCCTGCCCACAGAAAGTGGTGAATGAGTTCTTTGGGTTTTTGCCTTCCTTGCACATGCAGCTTCCTTTCCCTATTGATCTGTCTTTACCTCAATCCACTAGTTTTCTCACTTTCACTCCTCTGATTCTCTCTTAGATGTACTGGGGAGGGGAAACAAGCATCTGCATGGAGCTCAGTTGCTGGCTGGGTTTGAAACACAGCACATGAATTCTTGTGAAAAGTCCTGCACAGCTCCATGGAACATAAAATGGTAATGGCACAAGGTCCTTTGCACCATATTTACTCAGCCAGAAATGCAGAAAACTTGGTTCCATTTGGGTATGTGTAATTGTACCTGCATGAAGAAAATGTGAAACTGCATGGGAATTTTATTTGGAGCTAGTCCTCAACATGAAACAAACCAAAGGAGTTCCCTTCATAAGCTGCATAAATAACTGAATTGTACTAACTTCTGGGCCACTCATCAATCAGAGAAGGTACTCCTATGGAAAATATTTGGGTTTTTATGCATAAGACTGAATGTTAATTTTTGTACTAGCAGTTCTTTTCTATTTTGCATTATGAAATAATAGGAGCTAGAGAATAAAATACAAATAAATAAATAATATTTACTAAATTGTTTTACTAATATGATAATACTATTTCAAATTGTATTTTTAAATAAATACAAAGATTTATCAGCTGTGATTTAAGTTGGACACTAGCTTTTACATCAAAAAATGAAGTGCCTTTTACCTTACCAGTTATTTTTTCACACAAAAAAATTGCAGCTCCAACCTCCATTGTACATTTGAAGAACACTTACATCGTCTAAATATACCTCTCTACAGAATATTAAAATGTCATCCACCCTGTGTGTGTGTACATGAATGCACAGAAAAGGACAGGTCATGGAGCTCTTACAATACAGACACTCTTGCTCATATTAGGAAGGGACACATTGGAAAGTAGGCCCTGAGCTGATCACTCAAGGTCAGAAACTTGGGGCAGTGTAGCCAGTAGTGTGTGATGGTCAGCAACACTGCTTTTCCTAGCCTTTGTTTTGTGTCAAATTCAGAAGAATGTTTTCTACTTACGCTAGTGAATACATCTCCTTTTTATTTCCAAAGGAGGGCTGATCTAAAAAAACAACTTTGCAATTTGTATCTACTAAAAAAAAGGCTCCTTGGCTTTCTTAAAGAGAGTATAATGAACACACTTAATCAGCTCATTAATTTAGCATCAATGTTCACTTAATGATTTCAGAACAGAAAAGTTCTCTCCTATTCTTCTGTATTCTAACTTATACTTCCTTCTGTGAGCAAAACTCATTTGGATATTGATATTAAAGAGGCAATAAATTGCAACCATATAAATGACCGTAAATTTGGTTCTGCAGTCTAAAAAAAACCACTCTGAAGCTGTCATCATCTCTTATATGCGGTTTTTATTTAGAATAAACTGTTTTTAAGAATATTAAATTGCTGAATTTAAGACTGCTCAAAGTCAAGATAACCTAAAAGAGGAAAAAACCCAAGCCAAACCAGAAACTAAAGCTATAAATATGTTTTAAGCTTTATTTTCCCTCATTTAAATCTTCTGTGAAATATCAAACTTCTGATCTTTACTTATAAAACTGCTTTTCAATAGTATTTTTATAATACCAGTTCCACGTTATCATTCTTCATTAGACTTCTCTATTCTCTTCAAGCTAATCTCTTTTGTTACTAAATGTATTTGTTTTTCTAAATAAAAAAATTGCTTCAGCAGACATATTACTTCATGAAACTAGCTATATTTATTGTCTCTAGTTCATCAGCTACCAGTTCTTGAGCCTTTTATTGTTATTTACATTAAATGAGCATTCTTATCGCTTACAAATATGTACCAGAGTATTATNTCTTATCGCTTACAAATATGTACCAGAGTATTATCTGTAGCTCAATTTGCAATATATTTTTTTGTTTTCTGTACTTTATAGTTCCTACATCTTTCTCCTTCCCAGACTTTCAATATTGTTTTCATTTTTAAAAGCCTTCTGTTTATTGCTTCCACTAATCTTTAGATCTCTGCTTAACCTCATTGCCTGCTATTGCCCTTTTCTACATTTAGATTTAACCAGCATGTCAGTTACAGTCTCTCCAGAAGGTTTCTTACAAAAAAAAAATCCACATTACGTGGTATCACATGCTTTCCTCAAGTTATGAGTCCTGAAAAATCTATACTTCTCCTGTTTCTACAGGATGTGTTGTCAATAGAAGTGGAGAAAATACAGGAAGCAAATATTTTTGTTCTTGTTTTTAAAAGATATTCTTCCCTTTAAAAATCTCACAAAAATCTTTACCTCTACATTCCCCGTCACTTGTGATAGAGTTTGGAGAGAAAGACCAATCACAAGTGGCAAATGCATTTAAGCCTGACGCAAAGAGAAGTGTCTGAAAGAAGTCTAGCCTAAAAGAACTCATTAGTGGTATACAACATGCATCTGAGAGGGTAGAAGTTCTAAATGAATCCTTAGGTTTTGGAATAGGAGTAATTATGGCCATTTTTTAAGTGTTACTTATTGTCAGATTTAAATTTTTCTCGTAGTTCGGTGTGTCACACTTTGTGCAGTCTTCATTGCTTTCAGAAAACTCATCTTGATTATTATTACCTACGCTTAACGATAGGCTTTCCTTTTTGGCAGTCTCTAAAAGAAAGTCATTGTGGTTTATGTTGACCTTGAAATCTTGAATCTACAACAAATATTGAAGTCATCATTCTAGAGTGTCTCTGAATATTGTTCATTAAACTTTGTATGGCACATTTTCAGACACATGCCACCCTTTTAGAACTTATCTTGACACTTTTTCTCACTGCTATATCATGTAGTGGTGGCTCAACCTTATCAAGCTATGCTTCTGCAAAATGAACTTTAAAGCCTGGAGTTGTAAGTTCCTACTGCCCTGATTTGACCATTTCCTCACTTGAATCACCACGCCTAATCTCAAAATTTTAACCTCCTTTGTTTAGATGTCCCCTTTACCTTGCTAGTGGTATGGCAAAGCCACATTCTTAATTAACCACCAGTAATTTTATATTGTGTTTGTGTGGTCACGACTTTGTTGTGGGGGAGACTACAATGGTGTTTTCTTTGCTTTGCTAAGAGCATCCCCTGTGTCTGAGAGAGCCAATGCCAACCCAAGATTCCAAGACAGACCTGCCAGTGTTGTAGGCTGAGCCCATTAGAAAACACAGTAACACCTCTTTGAGAACTTATTTCAGAAGGATAAAAAGTTATTGTGCATGACTAATTGTGGCCAGAGAAGACAGGAATGAGAATATGTGAGAGAAACAGCTCTGCACATATCAAGGTCAGTGGAGAAGGAGAAGAAGGTGGTCCAGCTGCTGGAGCTGAGATTCCCCTGCAGCCTGTGGTGCAGACCATGGTGAGGCAGGATGTACCCCTGCAGCACATGGGTGTTCACGGGGAAGCAGAGACCCACTTGCAGGAGCCCCATGCCAGAGAAGGTGGATTCCTGAAGCAGGAAGTGTCCCACAGGAGACTTTCCTGTCCTTTACCACTCAGTGGAGCAGGTAAAGGACTCCTCTTCCTTAGGAGGAAGCAGAATCAGAAACAACATGCAAAGAATTGACTGTAGCCATTATTGCCCTGCGGTGCTGGCAGGGAGAAGGTAGACAATTGGGAATTAGGCTTGGGAAGGAGGGAGGGGTGGGGAGAAGGTGTTTTTGGATTTATTTCCCATAATCTCTCTCTGATTTTGATTGGTAATAAATTCAGCTAATTTCTCTAAGTCAAGTCTGTTATGCCCATGATGGCAATTGGCGAGCGATCTCTCCCTGCCCTTATCTCAACTCGTGACTCTTTTGTTGTTTTCTTTTCCCTGTCCAGCTGAGGAGGGGAGTGATAGGATAGCTTTAGTGGGCACCTGGCATTCAGCCAGGGTCAAACCATCACAAATTTACTTGTTTATGGTATCTTGAATGTTTTCAAATAAGTACAAAGGAAGAACATTTTCTATTGATGATGCTGGAATTGATGCTGGAATATGTCAGTCAGTAGTAAAAATTTTGTATTCAATATAACATATGGTTTTCGGCTCTCTGGATGTGGAAGCTTCTCAAAAAGCCAAACCCATGTAGCTCAACTGAAAAAATGAGTGGAAAATTACATTTGGACTAGAGGACACAGGCCAGTTCCTTGGGAGACAGAGGTAGTCATCTTCCAAAGTGCAGAAAGAGTACTATGAGCAGATGGTGTTATAGCTGCATTTGGGCAATAAAGATGGAGTTGCATAACCCATCTTTATTCTTATGCTTTAAACAACCACTTTCCCTATCCTTGTGAATCATCCCACTTGAAACTCTCTTGACCCCCTGCACTTCATCAATGATTTTCTGTCTTGCTTCCCTCAGCCTGCCTCATTTTTTAATTTGTTCAGTCCACTTACTTGAGTTCTTTCATTAGACAATCAAGAAAAAAGACAATCCTTTAGAGGGATTAGTAATAAGTCTTAAGGTTGTGTCAAGCAAGCTTATGGTAAAAGGATTTCTTAAACATACCATGCATTAGTGAAAGTGATTGGCTAAAAAGGTATGCCCTCTTTATCTGTTGCCTGGTTCTCCACTGCCTGCACCTCCTCAGCCAGCAAGCAGAATTGTTCATCAACAGAGTATATTGTTAAAAATGTGAGAGTTCCAGCTAAGGAACGCTTGTGTACTTTTATTATACCTACTTCTGAGAGGTTTTGTCTTACCAAAGTACCATGGTCCTTCAGGTGCTGTAGTGGCAGTCTTTGTTCATGTCACTGCATACTTTCTTATTTCTAATCCCTGCTCATAATCCTAAAGCACATGGAAGCTAAGTTTATATACCATGTCAATAATCACATATTCACTTTCAAAGGCATTGTACTTACAACTGACTTTCCTGATTTTTCAAATCATTAAACAATTGTGACAGTTTTCAATTAAACAGCAAAAATCCAAAGATGCAGAATTAAAGTTCAGTTTCTGACATGTGTAATGAGTCTCCCAGAGCACAGCTACTCTACTTTTTGTCTTGAGAGTGTTCACACCTAGCACAAAGTGCATATCATGATAAATACATCACAACCTTGGATAATTTCTACCTGTCAGCAAGGAGTTCTAGCCAGGTTGCCCAGATATGGCTTTTGAAAGGGAAGAACAAGTTTATTATGACTGCCAGTCATTCTGATTGGAGGAAGAGACAGATGACAGCAGCAGAGTCGAGGTTACCAGCAGCTTGAATAAACAGACTGATGTTTTTCTCTTTCTCTTTTCACACTGCTGAGGAAAGAAACAAATATTTTCCAGCTGTGACAATTTTCTATTTTAAAGTACAATGTCTATTTTGACTTTTTTATTAATCCAAAATGACTTTATAGACAGTGGGGAGTTTAGATTTAAAATATCTGATCTACTTAGTCAGCTAAATACAAACAATTAACAGGATGAAAAAGAAGTTTCATTTTCTGCATCAAAATCTTGTATATTCCTTTCTTTAAATGTCTGCAATTCAATCATTGGGTGAGGATTTTACCATTGGAAAGAAATTATGCTTTCAAATAGAAGAAATAATGAAAGTAGGGGCACATGCTCAACACAGCTACAGATGATCTTTCCCAGTGATGCCATATATAATTATCAGGTAAGACTGGCCCCCAGCTCTGCTCATCCATATGTAAACAGAACCTTGAGCTTTCAAGACCCCATTAAAACCTTTTAACCACCTAAAGCAGAACTTCAAAGGAGACACTTAACAGCCAGCGAAGAACTGTGAAACTTGTAATAATTGAAAGTAACATCCACACATGCCTGAAAAAAAGATAAAGTTGTGAATAAAGTTAGTTACACAGAAGGGAAGACAGAAGAGGAAGAAGGACAGGACTGAAGTTTGGAAACAGAAACCATAAACAGAAAACATAAGAAAGGCCTTCACAACAGAGTGAGCAAACCTAAGCCAGTCCATCTGGACCTATTCTGTTAGGAATTAATCACAAAGAAACCTGAAAGGGAGAGGAAGAAAGAGAGAAAGCTATAAACTCCTGG
>VYZP01048450.1:120780-160182 GCA_013400635.1 Hypocryptadius cinnamomeus | reverse complement strand
AAGAGACAACTCCAGAGGAAGTGACAACTCCGAAACCAAAGGAGACAACCCCAGAGGAGCCGACAACTCCGAAACCAGAGGAGACAACCCCAGAGGAGCCGACAACTCCTAAACCAGAAGAGACAACTCCAGAGGAAGTGACAACTCCAAAACCAAAGCAGACAACCCCGGAGGAGCCGACAACTCCAAAACCAGAAGAGACAACCCCAGAGGAAGTGACAACTCCCACACCAGAGGAGACAACTCCAGAGGAAGTGACAAGTCCAAAACCAGAGGAGACAATCCCGGAGGAGCTGACAACTCCCAAAACAGAGGAGACAACCCCAGAGGAGCCGACAACTCCCAAAGCTGAAGAGACAACCCCAGAAGAATCTACAACCGAGGCAGACTCTCCCACCACCCTCAAACCTGAAGAGACAACCCCAGAGGAGCCAACAACGACCAAACCCAAAGAGCCAACCCCAGAGGAGCCGACCACCTTGGCAGACTCTCCCACCACCCCCAAACCCGAAAAAACAACCCCAGAGGAGCCAGCAACCAAGGCAGACTCTCCTGCCACCACCCCCAAAGCTGAAGAGACAACCCCAGAAGAACCTACAACCAAGGCAGACTCTCCCACTACCCCTAAACCTGAAGAAACAACCCCAGAAGAACCTACAACCAAGGGAGATTCTCCCACCACCCCTAAAGCAGAGGATGCTGACTCTCCGACCATCCCTGCAGCCCCTGAGGCCAGCAAAGCCACGGCTTCTCCAGGCAGTGCTGCACCCACAACTGTTGGGAAGGACTCCCCCACAACTGGGGCAGAGACAATGCTTTCAGATACCACAATGGAGAACAAGGAGACAACACCACCAAAGAAAGACAGAACTACTCTGCTTAAAGACATTTTCACAGCTGCAACTGGGAAAGACACAGTTACTGTAGCTATGGTGACAACATCTAAACCAGGTGATTCTCCTAAAGGTATGGATGACGTTCCAAACACAGTTCCTACAGCCAAGGAACCTGTCACTGCAGCAGCTGAATCAGAAACAACTTCTACAGACACCAAGACTGCAACAACAGCAGCCACAGCTCCCTTGCCCAATCCCACTGTGCTGGTAACAACCATCAAAGAAGATTCAACTCCTCAGCCTGGTGAGGCTGTAACACCAAATGAAAAAGAGACAACTACAGACACTGAGCAGGCTGGGCCAGCAGCAGACAAAGAGAGCCCAGGTGCTGGTTGTGTTATTGTGGAGATGACAACAGCTGGTAAAAAAGAGGTAACAACCATTAAAGAAATGGGCACCACACCTGAAAAAGAAATGGAAGATGTCACTGAAAAGGCTCCTGGTATTGCCAAAGAAGAGGTAACTACAGTTACCAAAGAAACCACAACGAGGGATAAAAAGGACACAATAGAAGAAATGTATCTTGTGTTTAATGGGACATCCAAGCCAACAATACATTTCCAGGAGGTCACTGAGGCCATAGAAGAGCCTCACCCAACTGAACCTGAAACTCTGCCAGCGAAAGAAGAACCTGACATAAACAAGCCTTTAATACAAGTTGGGGACCTGCCAATGTTCCCTGGAGAAACACAAGGTAAGTGCATTCCAGCAGCTGTGGAGTTAATTAAATCCTCCAGGTAGTTTAGAACATGATCTAAATTAATTGGTTTCAGTAATTGGTCCTACTGAAAATTGTTTGCTATAAGTTTCTTCTCCTCCTGCTTGCTATTGTAGAAGATGCAAACAGACAAAAAGTCAAGGAAAAAGATGACAAATTTCTAAATCCCATGAAAAAATTGCTAGAAGTCAGGCTGCATATCCACCCTCCCTCATGGTACCTAATGCGGTGTTTTGTAGCCACCTACTAAAAATAGCATATAGAAGAGACAAGAAGTCTCTTGCCTTGCTTTCTGTCACAGCCTTTTTCATGCCCTTTCTTTATTTATAATCAGACATAGCCTGCAGGTTCTTGGGTAATTTTTGAATCAGATACTGAAAGATATTTTGGGGGGAAAAACTAGAGGTTTAGATGCAAAATACTTGAATTTCAGTCTAAAAGAGATTCATCCTTCTTTTATATTTAACTGCATATATACCTTTAACTGAAAGAAAGCATAAATGCCTTTTTTTTTTTGTAAGAAATAACAAGAGGGATGACAACCAGCTAAACCAGCTTAAAGGAACAATAAAATCCTAGAGCATGTAGAATACGAGGTGTTTGTAGGTGTTTTCCTGAATTACAGGTGCTTAGGTGGCAATAAACAAAGACACCCACATCTGGTCACTCGGCACTGCCGGGGCCACAGCACCAGAGCCGAACTTCCCGAGAACACGTCCCCGATGAGGAATTAATCCCTGGCCCACCGGCGGGGCCGAGGGGAAAGCTAAGGCGGTTCTTGTGGAACCTTAAACAAACCCACCTGGCTGTGTTTTGCAGAGAAGAACGACGAGAAGGACCTGTGCAGCGGCAAGCCAGCGGACGGCATGGTGGCCCTGCCCAATGGCACCTTGGCCGTCTTCCGAGGTGAGACTGCTCCGAACATCCTCCACCTGCCCCGGCTTCGGCCCCGGCCCTCCATCACCTGCTCCTGCTAGGACCCAGGCCCCGGCCCTGGCCCCGGCTCTCCTCCTTCCCCGCACAGCGCTGGAGCTCTTTCCTCACCTGCCCCAGCCTCCTCCTTCTCCCTCATCTTTCCCGGACCCAATCCTTCACCTTCACCGTCACCTCCTTCCTCACCTGCCCCAGCCTCCTCCTTCTCCCTCATCTTTCCCGGACCCAATCCTTCACCTTCACCGTCTCCTCCTCCTTCACCTGCCCCGTCGCTCTTCCTCCTCTTTTTCCTCCCTCAGTCGCCCCGGGGCCCCTCACCCCTCACGAAAGTCTCCCGAGCCCAGAGTCCGAGTCCTGAGATCCCTCATGGGGCCGGCTCAGCCTCGTCCTCCGAGACAGGACGGCGATGCCCCGCGATGTCCCTCGCTGTCCCCGGGGCAGGACGTGCTGTCCCCAGCGCCCCTCACGCCTGTCCCCCCCTCCAGGTCACTATTACTGGCTGCTGAACGGCCGGACCCCTCCGACCACCAACCCCCGCCGGATCAGCGACGGCTGGGGCATACCCTCGCCCATCGACTCCGTCTTCTCCAGGTGCAACTGCGATGGGAAAACCTTCTTCATCAAGGTGGGAGTGGTCCCGGCCGGCAGGGTGGGGCGAGGCTGATGAGGAGCAGCTGGGGAGGCTCAGCCGGGGGGAAAAGGAGGCTCAGCGGGAACCTTCTGGCTCTGCAAAACTCCCTGACAGGAGGGGACAGCCGGGAGGACTCGGGCTTTGCTCCCAGGCAGCGACAGGATGAGAGGGAACGGCCTTAGGTTGAACCAGGGGAGGTTCAGATTGGATATTGGGGAAAAAGATTGCCTAAACTTATTCCTAGTATGTTTCCCAACCTGAAATAAAATGCTAATGAAGTGTCCACGCCGCATTAAAGCTGTCATGCAGTTACTTCCCAATAAATCACTCAGTCCTGGAATTCAAGCTGCTTGTTATATCTATGAAAATTTAAGATTTAGAAAGGAAACCCCTTTGTTCAGTAACCCCTCTTAAAAAATAGCTGCTAAAATATTCTAGCCCTACTTGAAGGTTAAAGGGCTGCAGGAGGTACTTAATGAAGCTGTAGTAGTTTTATCCCATTTGTATGGATCCCGTTTGTAGGAGTGATTCCAGTCAGATTTACAATGTAGCTATCAAAGTGCTAGTGCTTATTTATGGATTATTCTTCATTTGTTTTGCAGTTGAATAACCAGGAATTAACTTCCTCTAAAGCTTTTTTTTTTTTCCTTAAATGCTCAGGGTCCCCTGTACTGGCGCTTCACTAACGGTGTTATGGATAATGGCTATCCCAAACCTCTTGCAACTGGATTTGCAGGGTTGAGTGGGAGAATAGTAGCAACCCTCCCTGTGGCAAGATACAACAACAGACCAGAATCTGTTTATTTTATCAAAAGAGGTATGTATGTCTTGTATTCCTGAAGTTCAGGCAACATCAAAAGGTGCTTGAATTACCTCAGTCAGGAATTCACTGTTTCTCTTGACCCAAGACCTATGTCTTTCTAACACAGAAACACAAATGATGTCAGTGTTCCAGGTGCTCAAAAATAGCCTGAAGCTTTAAAAAATTTGTATTAGAACTTGGAGGTCTTTTGGTGCATTTTAAACCAGGTCTGTAAGGGTGATAATCCAGGAATCTAGCACTGTAGTGGCTGAACATTGAAATAAGTTTTATCTGGTGGTAAAGCTCTTTTAGTCTCAAATTAATTAGGGAAGGCTTCAATCTTGCTAGTTCATAACTATGTGTGGAAATTTCCATCTCCATTTCTGATTTCCTATTTTAAAGTAATTTCCTTATCTTACATGAATGCTGTACTGCCACCACAAGAATGTTGTTATTGATTTCCTGTGTGCGATAGCAATATAATGACATTTTTCATACCTGATCAAGCTGGTGGTTGGGTGTATTTTTGGGGGGGATTTATTTTTTTAAACTAATGAAACAAATGTGTTTTAGATGGGAACATGCAGCAGTATGTGTACAGACAAGAACCAGCCAAGAAGTGTCAAAGAAGAGCCCGGGTCACCATCAGATACCCAGCCTTTATCCCCAGAGTTGTCATCCGGCGGCGCTTCCAGCGTGCAGTGCGAATGCCGACCGTCATCCGCACCGTCAGGATCAACTCCCACCCCTCTGGTAAGCGGGCAGTAAGGTTCTCTTACAGAGATGCTTTCACCTCTGACACAACATTGTGTTTGGAAGGTTTCAATGGCTGTAGGGGACACAGCCCTAGGGCAGCTGCAGCAGTGCCACAGATCCTCACAGAGGGTTCCTTTTGCTTGCAGGAGTTCTGCGCAAGGAAATCCAAATGACAACGTACTGGAGAGGGCTCCCCAAAGTTGTCCACTCAACTCTCTCCGTGCCCAACCAGAACAAGCCCGATGGCTACGACTACTACGCCTTCTCTTACAGTAAGTAAAACTGAAGCACATCACTATAGACCTCAAAAGATATGGGGATGGGGAGAAAGAAGCTGTTATCACTTGTGGTACTACTTTCAGCACTACTAAAAATTCCTGAGAATTAAAGTGTTGCCCATAATCAAGAGATGTTTCTATTAAAAATCAGTAGTTAGAGAACAGCATGCAGCAATGAAGTACAGAGGTTCAAAGCAGCTAGTTGGGAATGCATTGCCAGGGAGTTCAGCCTTGTAAAGGGACAAACTTTAAATTAAGGATTATGTTAATGATAGACTGAAGTCTTTGGATCACAACACAGCAAATTTTTCAATGGCTTCTGTGGAACTTTGTTTCTGGCAAAACAGAAAAGGAGGGAGATGAAGCACTTGACTTAGCTCAAAGAAATTATTTATGATCCTAGATTAGGTAGACTCATTCCCCCAGCCAGGATCCCATATAAGCATTCTTCAGTTTTCAAAAAATAAATAGCTCTAAGAACAAGCCATACCCAAATATATTAAAGTCCGGGTCAGTAAGATGCAATCCCTCATCTTGGAGGAATCAGCCTCACAGGCTCATTCACACTCAGGGACCATGGACTTCCCACTTCTGTAGTGAGTGCAGGATTGTCGTGGATGTAGTTAGTTTGACTTCCAAATTCTTAAGACTATTTCTGTGTTCTAGCAACACAAGAACATTCTTCCCTGCTCCTGCTCCTGGGACAGATTTAATCATTAGAAATGCCATAAAACTTACTGCAACCAAGGACACCTGAAAAATAAAGCTGAGGACAGAAATTTATTGTTGGAGCCTCTCAGCTCCCTACATGCACATGGAACAGTAAATCTGTTATTCTGGCCTAAGTGACATTAAAATGCAGGCTTGAATTTGTGCATTCTTCCCATGAATTAAATGCAGTTTCTGGAATTTAATCCTGACCTCTCTTCCTTTCAGATCGGTACTACAGTTTGGATATTGGCAAAAGAATAGCACGACCTGTTACTGCTCTCACAGGAAAGACTGTAACCAAAGACTGGTACAACTGTCCCAGCAAGTGATGCACAGCAGAGGAGTTTAAATCAAGATGCCATTTGGATGTCAATGTTTTTTCTAATTTTATTAATAAAAGACATTGAAATATGTGCACACAACTCTAAGTATTAAAATGCTGCTTCAAGCTCTGGCTTCATTACACTAAGCAACCACAGGCAAACTGGCATTTTGTATACACAGCTGGAAGTCCTTTACATTTCATTTAACTAATGTTTCCTCTGTTCAGGCCTCCTCTGCCTCCCATGGCATGAGTTACACCTGTGCAGGGAAAGAAAACAAGTGCATTAGTATAAACCCTTCTAATCAACCATTGCACAGGTGATACTTCGTCCTTCCCTAAGGAATTGTCAGGGCAGAGGAGTGGTTCCCTTCTGATACAATTCAAGTTCCCCCTCTCTCCCCCCTAAGCCAGGTGACACATGTACATGTCACCTGTGCAATGCAAAAGGCTGGGGGTGACTTGTGATCCTGAGCCAAACCAATGAGCAGAAGACTCTTACCACATCTGAAATCAGTTAGTCCCTCCTTTTTGTTATTCAAAAAAATGGTGACAGATGGAAAAAATCTATTCTAGTCCCACCTCCTTATTTTTTCCCCTTAATACCAGCTAATCTATATTTCAATGCTAACATTGAGTCTTCTACAATTTTAAAATAGTGCAAAACAGAACAAAATCCATCAAAGGCTTTTTTTTTAAATACGGAAGTTGCAAAAATAATTTCTTGCCATGATTTAACTCTATTACACTGAAAAACCTGTAATACTTCCAATAAAGCTTTTTTCCATGAGCACACACTGATATAACTGGAATCTTTAATGTACCAAATGGCAATTCCTCTAATGCTAAAACCTGAGGTTTCTAAACTGCTGTCCTAACAGACTTCTGAAACCTTCCTTTAAAACTCTGAAGACCTAATGCCCTTTACATTCTCTCTACTGCTAAGAGCCAGGTGCCACTGCAGAAGGAAGTTCACCTGTCCGAAACCTGCTCAGCCTAACACACTAAACCCAAACTTGAGCTCAGGGTCACACACCAAACTCGAGGGCAGGGCTGCTGTGTCACTCACTCCCTGCCTGCCAGCCTGGCTGGGAGCAGCCAGGAGCACTTACCCCTCTGCCTGTTGAACTGCCGGCCACGCACGCCCGTCCTCAGCGTCGGGGGCTGCAGCCGCACACGGCGCAGGGACTTGGGCTGAGTGCTGCTCGTGTCTGTGGGGAGAGGCAGTGCTGAAAAAGGGTGGCTGTGCCTGCCAGGGTCTCATCTTTACATGTTTTGGTATGTGTTATGCTTTCCTTACTTTAGAAAGATGAAAGTGCCTCTTTATTTCATTGACCTCTCCTCAAATATAAATAAAAGCCTCAAAACAAATTAGTTGCACTTCTCTTGCTCTCCATACAAGGGGTTAATTGATAATTGAATAGAGATTAACTTATTGTTGTTTCACAATTTGATCAAAAATATTTTAAAGCTGACATCAAATATGCCAGTGGATAAATCACCAAAGTACCAGTAACGTTTGCTTCTTGAAGTGTTATTCTTTTTTGGCCTACTCCAGTTACTGTGGTCCAAGGAAAAATGGTTTACCAGAGTACCAAAGAATCTATAGGCATCAAATTATGATCTTGCTCCAAGATAATCTGGGGAGACCTTGGAGACTCTTCCAGTGACTAAAGGGGCTCCAGGAGAGCTGGAGAGGGACTTGGGACAAGGGATGGAGGGACAGGACGAAAGGGAATGGCTTCCCACTGCCAGAGGGCAGGGTCAGATGGGGTACTGGGAAAGAATTGTTCTCTGTGAGGGTGGGGAAGCCCTGGCACAGGGTGCCCAGAGAAGATGTGGG
Organism: Hypocryptadius cinnamomeus; assembly: GCA_013400635.1. Lineage (NCBI taxonomy): Eukaryota > Metazoa > Chordata > Aves > Passeriformes > Zosteropidae > Hypocryptadius > Hypocryptadius cinnamomeus. The sequence continues at coordinate 152,292 of VYZP01048450.1, read as the reverse complement.
TCCTTGGGAGCGTCCAAGGCCAGGCTGGACAAAGCTTGAAACAACCTGGGCTAGTGGAAGGTGTCCCTGCCCAGGGCAGGGGTGGCACTGGATGGGCTTTAAGATCCATTCCACCATTCTATGAGTCTGTGATTCTAAGAGTTTTATCTTATTTTGTGTATCCTGGCTACGAGCCATGATATTGGACAAAGGAATTCCCACTCCTAATGAAAAGGTACAAACTATTATTGTGATTATCCTGTACCTGCAGATGAACTCGAAGGAGGATCCTGACTAGTTGAAGGAAGATCTGACTCATCAGATGCTTGAACAGATTCTTCTTCTTGCTGGCTATCAATTTCTAGACCTGCTTCTGAAGTAATACTAGAAGGGAAAGAGGGGGAGGAGAACCACGTAAGTGTATTTGCATAGTTTCAAAAAGGTCCAGAAAAAAAACCCCTGTCTTGGAACACAAAGATTCAATGAAAATCAAAAGTAAAATATAGCATAAAATGATAAACTGTCCCCTTTTAGATCTTTACTTCATAATAATACAAAATATAGCAATTATTATAAATATTAAAAGTTGCACTTGTAAAGGAAAAAGCAAAATTATTTGTCTCCAAAATTCACTAAGAACTGCTTATTCCAGCCCTGTGCTTCATGTTTTGTACATGCACTGTCTTAAATGGGTGACTTAATCATACATGTGTGCTTTGCATGAGGAGTGATTTCCTGTATTACACAGGAATGCCTTAGTCTTTATTCTACAAACTGATCCTTCAACCTGTGCCTTTAACATCAGTATTTGACTACTGCAGAGTGCTCTGCTTTCTTAAAAAAAAATATTTTTTGGTGACTTTTATATTAACTTTGTTAAACCCCAAGGAGAAGATCAGCAGAAAACCATTGGTTTTGGATGAAGAGTCAGATTGTCCTGCCTCACAGCACTACAAAACGCTGTCTGAGCTGCCCCTGGGTGACAATGGACGTGCCAGCAGTGCTAGTGAACCAAAGCAGCAGTGGTGCTTTACCCTTCAGACTCTGCCTCTGCGAAGACCTCGTCGGCGTCGTCGCCGGCGCCGGGCTCGGTGGTGGTGGACAGGCTGCCGGTGGAGGTGGTGACCATGGGCACAGACTGGGACGCGTGCTCCGAGGCGTCGGCCGAGGCGCTCTCCGTGAACACTGTCACTGCAGAACACAGACACCCTCAGGCCCTGCCCACAGAGCCCTGGGACAGCACAGGCAGCTTGGTGACAGGCTGCCCAGTGCTCCTGAGGAGCAGCAACACTGCACCGACTACGGGGAATCATTCCCTGCTTTGCTCTGCAAACCTCTGCCGCTTACCCGGTGCTGCCACTTGTAACGGTGTTGTGGGGACACTACGACCCCCTGACTCCTCCTCGTGGGCAAGGAACAGTGGGGTTTCATACATCCCTAAACCTGCAACACAAAGTTCCAGTGACATTCCATCCAAATGAGTGGCTATAAAAAGGGATTAACCAATGTCTTCCCTCTGGTCACCTGATAAAATCCAGTCACTTGTATTTAAGCAGATTTTTGTTATTTTGTTTTGACTTACTACCAGAGCCGATCACGATTTATTGGAAGGTAAAACCTTGATAAAAATATTACTGCTTGTTTTTTTAACTTTCATCCTTGCATTATGCCATAATTTTGCTGTAAGCTTTCTTCAGACAACAGTCTGTGTTCCATGCCAACAGGGATGCCAGGGAAAGGGACAGATTCAGACCAACAACAAACAAAACAGCCTGGCCATCTCTGAGCAGATAAGGATATAACCAAAAGATTTCTTTGCTTTTGATATTTTCCCCTAATATTTCACTACAGGGAAGCTACAACCAATAGTAAAATTGAAGTTAAAAAACATTCCTTCAATATTTCATTCAATTTCAAGATCCTAACATGACTATAAATGTAGCAGCTTGAAGATAACACCTTCTCAATTTCTGTTATTCTCTCCCTGCTGACAATTATTTAAGAGTTGCAGGTTTCCACACTTCAACAATTTCCTGAAGCATTGTGTGAATAATTGTGTTTTGTCGACTGAATTCTCTCTTTTTCACTCAAAGACCAACAGAAAAGAGAGTCCAGAACTGCTTTACCTCCTTGTGATGCCAGCTGCCCAAGATCAGAGTGACTGGAACTGGTTTGTGGCATATCTTCAGGGGGCCCAAATCTGAACCGAGGAACTCCAGCTACCTGGGGGGAACTGGAAAATACAGACTTAAGGAATTCTGCAACTTTCCCAAAGATTGGGGCAGGGGGGAGAACTTTCTGACCAAGAGAACAAATCAAGCATGAGACAAAATGAGCTAATACTGACCATAAAAATCAGCTGAGCTACTGCTAAATAAACAGCAATTAGCTCTCAAATTAATAGGAATGCATTCAAAATCAGTACAACAGTTCTGAAGAGAATATTCTTTACTTATCCATTCTATGAACTCTCACAATTTTAAGCAGATTGCTGGACATGTCCAGATCATCCCAAAAACTAAAACAGAGGCAACTTATCCTACTTTCATTGGCAATATCAACGGGGAGGGAGGAAGAACAAGGAAGGAAATTGGATAGAACTTTTTCGTTTGTTTAATCTCTTCTTAAATCACCAAGTTACAATACACTGAAGAATATTCACTTCCTAATTTGCTGATCAGTTATATGACACACAATTCAAACAATAATTACTTATCTGCACATGCAGTTATCTATCCTACTACCTACCATGTTACTTCAATCACAAGTTCATTTAATTTAAATTTATTTTCATTTCACTGCAAAATAGAAAGAAATAGAATAGAGAAAAGACCTTTCTTTCCTTTTTGTTTTCACATCTACTTACTGAATGGCTTCTGCAAATCCATCTGTACGATGTGGAACTACAAGAGTTGGTGTGCTTGGAACTGTTCTGTCCTCATCATCAAAGAAGTGCTGCTGCTGGAAAAAAAGAGACTGATATGAGAGCCTACAATGTATTTCCAGTTTTTACCATCTGAGTTAAAGGTTGATTTTTCCACATAGTCCAGCAAAACAAAGACAGATTTAGCTCTAACAAAATTCTTGTTTAATTTCAGACCTCTAAAGCTGATGCCTTTGGTCTCACAGAAGGTACTTTACCCAGTCAGCCTCTTTTCTCTCACTGAACCTGCATTTTTTATGCCAAATACAGCTGAATAATGGGTTCAAAATTAGCTGATGGAGACAGCAAAAATTAGCCTTGTTCCTTTAGGATGAGGCTGAACTTAGTATTATTTTTTCCAGCAACACAGCCACTTTGACTGATTCTAAAAATAAGTAAATAAAATCACCTTAGACAAAACCAATTGAGCCTCTTTTGAAGCCTTTTGTTTCCTGGGAGTTTTCTAATCTTTGTCTTCCATCAATACAGGATTTAACAGGAGTAGGATATTTTCTGCAAGACTACAGAGACCATCCCCCCATAGAAATCAGCAGCCAGGCTTCTTTAAAAACCAAAGTAACCCCAAGAATTAGGAATGTTCCCTCAAAGCAGGTCTTTAGTAGTAGATTCTGATACACTCACCATTCCACCTATCCCAGGGGTCAGCTGAAGCCCTCGCCCCACCGACTGTCTCCGAGTCATCTGGATTCTCTTTATGGGAAAGAAATGGGGGAAGTTGTGTGAATGTAGTCCTGAAATTCTAACAATCTACAAGTGTTCAGTCAGAGCCAAGGACAGCAGCTAAATGAGTAAGTATGGCAATCATCATGGAATTACAGAATATCCTGAGCTGGAAGGGACTCACAAGGATCATCAAGTCCAACCCCTGCATGAAGGACAGACCCAAGAAACAAAGGAAGAGCCTGAGAGCATTGTTCAAACACTCTTGGAGCTCTGGCAGCCTTGGGGCTGTGCCCATTCCCTGGGGAACCTGTTTAGTGCCCCAGCACTCTCTGGGGGACAATATGTACATTCTGGGCAAGTGACAGTAGTCTTTTACTCAAGTCTCTACTGAATACAGAAAACTTGCACACAGAAATATTGTGATCTCAAGCCTCAGCAGAAGTTAATGGTAAAGGATCATTTTTGAAGAATTCATGTTCTGATGTTTTAATTTACAAAATCAACAGGTCTTCAACAAAATATAATCATGGGTCAGGCACTGACTGTGAAAGGTTTAACTTGGCAAATAAATGGCAGCATTCCTTTGCCCCATCTACATTGGGGCAACTCATAAAAACCCTTCAAATCTGAACTACAACGTGGCTAAGAAAAGCTATTTGAGTGGATATATCATCAGCCACTGACTGACATAGTACTGGTATAATATAATAAGAATTCCAAGATAAAAATCAAGGGGGATGGAGTTGTATGTTCCCTGTCCAGCCATCATCTGCAGGACGACACCCACTAAACCCCTTTGCTCAGCTATCATTCTATCACGCCGAACAGCTGGCAACATTTTTCCTAATGGATTTTATTGATAAGAAATCATACAGCAATTTATTTCCAAGTCTTCTGAGGTGCTGGAGCTGCTTTGTACCTGCACTGGGGGCCCCAGCTCCTGGGGAGGGGCGTGGATGGTGAGCCGTGGGGGCAGAGGGTGCGGTGGCCTCCTTGGGGACTGCGGGGGCCGCGGGCCCTGGCGCTCGGACGCCGACGACGGCTGCTGCTCCCTCAGGCTCTCGTGGGCAAACGTGGACTCTGCAGCACTTGTGCTCCCTTCTCCTACAACACAAATACACGGGGGAAAACCCTAGGAACCAAGTTGAATACATGAAGGCAGATCTTCCAATTCTGCCACGAATTAACTCATTTTTCCCTTGCAAGGCTGGGGACAGTCCAGTACTGTTATGTAAAATCACTTGAAGAGGACTTGTGCCAGCTACAACTCCAGCACTGAAACAAAGTATTAATTATTCAGATGCTGATTTAGAGACAGATTAATCCACTGAGCCATAAAGTTTCCACAGCAACCAAAGCTTGCAGGATTTTCAAAGGAATTTAGAACAAATCCAGAAAAGATCATTTCAAAAGAATCCACACTGCACATTGAAACTGCCTTTAGTATTTCACTGATACTTTTACTTCTAAGTGCAGATTTTAACACATGGAAAAGAGCTTCTACATTTCCCTCCCCCTACATACAAAGACTGTGAAGAAACATGGAATAACTATACCACTGTTTTGGGAATCTGCTGCCCTCTGGTTGCTTTCAGCTCCTCCCATGCTCTCTTCAGTCTCTGTTCCAGGATCTGTACCATCAGCACCCTAAAATCCCACATAAACAGAGTATGACTCAACAAATTATAGGTTGTAAAGAGAATATAAAATCAGTAGAAAAGTATTACAAAAGTAAAAAAAGTCAAATATATGACAATCTTAAAAGACTTCTGTAAGTATCTACAGCATTAGATAAACATATTCGACTATATGAGATTTCAGAAGTTTTGAGAACCTGTGTATATACAAACCTGAAAAATGTAGCCACCACCATTTAATAACAACAGACAGAAATATCCAGCTCTTCAAAAGCCTCACCAGTTTTGCAACTACAGTACTTGCTGCTGGCTCCTGTACTTTGTATTTTCATTCAGCCCTCTTAAACATTCCTAGTTGATTTTTCTTGTGAAAACACCAGTTGTAAGAAATTACCATCACCCAGTACCATCCTTCAACTTTTGGGGATGAATTCATACCAGGATTTTCTCTTCCAAGCATTCACATTTGTGCATTACAGCACTGATTTGTTGCAAGAAATCTACCAGGCTACAAAAGAAAGATACAAATCTCACCTCAGCATCATCTGCCTCATATCCATCATTGCCATCAGCACTTCCAGTTCCCTCATTGCTGTCATCACCTTCATCTCCCATCCCTGTGTCTTCATCATCATCCTCATCCTCCTCTTCCTCATCATCATAATCCTGTGATGAGACAATAAAAAAGCCTTAGGGAAATGCAGAAAGGGGAGTGGAATCGGCTGGATATGGTGCACAGATCAACAACCACTCCCAAGACACTCCCTCTCTCTCTCCCTCTTCAACAGGACGAGGGTAGGAAGAAAGATGGAAAAGCCTGAGGGTTCAGCTAAAGGAAGGTAAAAGAAAAATTCAAGGTGAATTAGCAGGTAGCTTTAAAACACTACAAGTTCAGGCAACATAAATGCAGTCAAAAATATTTGGATTAAATTAATCCTGCCTGGCGAGTTTTCCATCTGATGAAAGACAAAATCATAAAGGAATTGATATACATACCTCCTGCTCCCCTTCATTTTCTTCATCATCATCATCTTCATCATCACTATCAATTACAATCACATCATCTCTCTTGGACTGGCCATCCTGAGATGAAGAAGTGTTTTGTTGGTCTGACTGAAGGGATCCCAGATCTATTGGGATAGACTGGGAAGTCTCCTCGCTGTCCTCCATGGCCGCGTACTCCCCCTGTGTCACACCCTGCCAATCACCAGAACAAACAAAATTCAATGCACCACAATCAATGGCAAGAGAACCAGACTCTGATGCTCAGAGGACAGCTATTGCTGCTCCTTAAAAACTGACCAGAGGAGAGGACAAAAGAGAATGTGACTGGTGACTGTCAGTGACTGAACAGTTCAAGTCTGAACTCTAAAACATTTAAAGTGGTTTCTATGGGAAACATGCAGGATTCCATTTGAGATTTCACTTCTAAATGTACTGAGAGTTTTTGGGGCAGATGGCTATTTCTGCTGAAGATTTTTGCACTTCAAATATGCTTACTTCTCCAATGGAGTCTTGTGAGTCTTGATTGTATGTTTGTGCCTCCACCTCTCCATCCGTGCTCTCTTCTGCTGTCACTTCCTCCTGGAAGGACAAACATTTTTCTTATTTAAAACATATAATTAGCACTATACATGCTTGAGATTTTTTTTTTTTACTTTAAAAAAAAATTATCTTTTACCACAAAGATTATGGGCAACATTTTCTCCTGCCTCCTTAGCAATGCTTTTATCAAAAATCTCACTTCCCTGCCCCAGAGAAATACAACTTCCCCAGCCCACTGGACCTCAGCATACCTCAACCTTTTCAGGACTAAAACTAAATCATCAAAGCTTCCCATTGTACCTCCAGCCTCCCAGATCCTTAAGTGGTAATGTTCTTACACAATCCTGCCCTTTTTCTCTTATGAACATTCCTCTGGCACAGGGTTAATTAAAAATATCTTTAGCTTCCTTAACACTGTGAGGTTCTGTCTCATCAATTTTATCCCTTTCTCACAGCACATCCCAAATCTCTCACACCAACATTCACATGCATCTTCTGTAGGCTTTTCCAGCAACTCATCTTTGCTTCCCATCTCATAAATACCCTGTATTTTTGTCCAGAATTACTGTAAATAAAGACCTTCCAAACCCCACTGAAAGTCTGAACTTCTTCCTCCCCTCAATCATAGGACATGGCCCTCTCTCTTCCTCTCTAATCTCAACCTCTCTATAGGTTAAGATTTACAGCATTCATTCCAATTGGTTTAACCTCTGCCTTTTTAGATATCCAAATAGAATTGTTTCTTCCCCAAAAGATTAGAAAGTCAATTAAGAATTCACTGATTTGCTCTGAAGTAACACATTTTTTCTTCCCATTCAAATCCTACAAAGATTAAGTAGTAGCACTTTATGTTTGTGCAAACCTCAGGCCCAACTCTCTGCATGATTCTCAGTTTCTTTGAAGTAGGTGCATCCACTGTTTCCTCAGAGATCTGGTCTGAATTCTCCACAGTGTTGTCCTCCTCTTCCTCTCGGGAGCGTTTAGACAGTGAGGAACTGGGGGTAGCTGAAACTGCAAAGACCTCTGAGTTATTATCAGAACAACACATGTGCAAACTAAAAATCAAAAGCTTTGGTATTTTCCTCTGAAGATCACTTCCATTTCTGTACTGAATGACAACAAATAATCAGAATTGTACTGAGCTGTTTCCTAGGCCAGGAAAGCATCAACCCCTTTAGTTACACGTTTTAAGCTCTCAGGCCTTTATTCACAACTTAACTGACCCTAAGTATAAGCCCCAGGGTACAACCCAAATATTTCTTCCAACATCTTAGCTTTGGACAAGTATACCCAAAATTTTAAAGAGAGTATCAGCTGGAAAAAGAGAATCCCAACAGTCTGTAGAAATGTTTCTTTTTTGGCAACAAATGTTCTATTTACACTGTGTAGGGCAAACAGATGTGCAAGAGTGTATTACACTGTGTAGCTTTAGAGTACTTCCTATATTTTAAACTCAAGCTTAAGTAGCTTACTCATGGCTCCTAAAATTAACCTTGCTAATAGTGCCATGGAAACAGAGCCAGCAAGATTTAATGTATTAAACTCTAAAGCTGCTCTGCTCCAAAGCTGAAAAAGATAAACACAAAGTTTTATTTTCTTTGTACTTTAAGGAATGCAGTGCCAACAGCATTTCAGAGGCACTATTTCTGACAGCTCAAGAAGGAAGCCTAACTTCAGAAGATCTTAAAATGTACAGTAAACTAAGGGAGGTGAAAAAGACCTGAACTGATGTCAGGCCTGGTTGGCCAAGGGTCCAACTGGAGCTACCTACAAGGAACTATTGAGCAAGGCAGGCCTACAAAATGACACCAACCTGTGCCAAACACAGCCGTGGAGGTGGAGGGTCTCTCTATCTGGGAGCTCTGCACCACCTCCACGATGGCAGGGGCTGGCTCCTGAGCTGCAGGCTCGATCTGAGCGTGGCTTTGCTGGGTGGGCTGCACAAAGGCAGTGGCCTGTGTCTGCTGCTGCACAGTCAGGATGGGCTGGGGCAGGGACGTCTGCACGTTGGGGCTGGTGGAGCGCACGGAGCCACTGGCACTCCCGAACACTGGCACGTGCTCCACGGGTCCTTCCGACTGCATGGCTGGAAGGCAAACAGCAGCACAGTCAAGGTCTTCATTCATCCAGCACAGCTCACATTCTCCCTCTCAGGATGCCCTGAACAAGCACATTCAGTGTTCATAACATGAATTCATCTGCAGAACATCTCCACCTGAGAAACCATGAATTTTGCTGCAAGTAGAATGGTCATGGAAGTGCGACACTCCAAGAGATGCAGGGGCAGTGACACTGTCTGAGGCCCTTCCAAACTGACTGCCACCAACACTTCAAGGCAAAGGCACCTCTTCTGGGTACTGAGGATCCTTATACTACACTAAAAAGCTCACCTTCCTGAGTCTCCACCTGGGTTGTTGGCATAACTGTGGCTGTGGGGGTAGTGGTGGGATTGGTGACTGTGGCAGGAGTCACCATGGGACGGATGCTGGCTCTTGGAGTAGACTTATTCCCAGCCATTGCAGCAGCAGTCACTTTACTGGGAGTTGACACAACAGGAGTTGGTTTAATATTTGCTGTTGGGGGATCTGAAGTGCTGGCACTGAAAAACAGGAGATTGGTTTCATCATGGTACAGAAAGCAGACTTTAAAAATAACAAACAAGTATATTTACATAGCCAGAAACACTGTTTTTTAAAAGCTTTTAAATTTAAAAGCCTGACAACAGCCTAAGGAATTGTCTTCAAAACTTTTTATAGTTGAAGAAGAGAGACATACTACGCCCTCAATAGTATTTTATCCAGCTTGGAGAACTGACAGGTTTCTTCCAAGGTAATCAAGTGGGAATCTAGTAACAGATCAAAATGTTTGTACTGTTGGCTGTGCTGGGATTTTATTACAGTGAGTAACACATCTTACATCAAAACTGATTCACTCAATACAGAGTGATGTAATCTCTTGGCTGAGACAAAGGGCAGCCAAATTTTAGGAGACATTTTTGGAAGTCTTGCTGTCTAAAGGATGCACTCACAATAGCTGAGAGAAGTTTGTTATCCCAGCTCAGTAGTACAGCAATATTTCCACTTGAGAGCTTAGGCAAATGACTATTTTATCTGTCGTTAGAGTTATCTGTTCAGTCCATTTCTCATTCTTGCACAAGGAAGATCCTTCTCAAAACCAAAAAAGTTAACAATCAAAATTATACAACTTCAAAAACCTTGAAGTCTGAAAACATTTTTTAAAAACCTTCCATGTTTCCCAGATACCATGTTCCTGGTGGTTAATATGCCAGCTTGCAGCTTAAAAGCCCTATTGATGTAGCTGAGAAAGCAGGAGGAACACATAATTTTTCTTAAACAACTGTGAAGATACTGACTGAAATAATGAAAAGCCAGTGGTTTCCTAAAAAGAAAAGCAACTACATAATGATAAACCCAAGAAGTATCACAGAAACTCTGCAAACCCCTTGAACTCACATTCCTCTTTCACCTGAAGCTGGAGTAGACTTGAGTGAGATTTGCCTCTGCTGTTCTGGGACCTATTAGGTAAAAACCAGAAATATCATGTCAGGTACATGTGAAACAGGGCAGGCAACATGGAAAAAACTTCAGCACTTTGCTAACAAGTCTGTGAAAGAAATGCTTGTTGGGTATTTACTTGGGTAGACTCTGCAATTATGGAAAATTCCCCGAACCAAATCATAACTGCCATACCAAGGCTGGAAAACAATTTGGTAACTGCTCAGGTATTTTATGAAGCTTTGAGACATGAAACCCATTATACTGAATGCATGAATAAAATACAAAAATGGAGGGTTCCTTGGCTGATTCACAGTGAATGAACAGAATGAACAGTTCCTTGGCTGATTCACAGTGAATGGCAGAACTGCCTACTTGATGGCGCTGGGAATTCTGATTAGGGCAGGAAATTTAAATTCAGTTCTGAACCCTTACTGAGGCCAACCTGTGTGTTTCCAAGAGCAGGGCATGGTGGCACACCTGAGTCCAGGCTGGGCAGTGGTGGCCTGGCTGCTGTCCCAGGGCTGCCTGGCAGGATTGTGTACATGCTGTACCTTGTTTGTGGACTCTGGGGGCTCGTCCCGCTGCTCGTGGTGCCGCTCCTGCTGCTCCCGGAGCTCCCTCTCCAGGCGGCAGATCCGCCCCTCGTACTGGGACTTCAGGGCGTTCATCCGCACCTCCAGCTCTGTCTTCTGCTCCTCCAGGGAGCTGCTCTTCTGCTTCCACTCCTCATTTTCCTTTGTGAGCTGCTCTTTTGTACCTGGTGGAACAGGAAAGGGTCCGGCCTTGCTGAATCTGCACACTGAACACCTGGGTGTTTTATCAGGTCACTGAAGTATTCTGAAATCCTAAAAATGTTAAGCTATAAAAGGAGATCTGGGAGGCAATATAGACATTTTTCTTCTTAATTGCAATTAAATAAAAAGAAACAAAAGATAGAAAAATAATTAATAAATATAGATAAATAAAAACTTAAAGAAGTAGTCCCAAAAGAACAAGATGTTTTCAGCAAGCTCTTATACCATCACTCCCCTCAGTGACATTTAAAAACAGAGGAGACAATGTGTTTTACACCTGTACATTTAGAGAAGGGGAGAATTACCTAAGCTGTTAGTAGGGCCAATCTGCTCTCATCAACAGAAGGATCAAAAATGTTATCATGCTGGCTGGCCAAAAGTAAGTAAAACTTTTTCTATGTCCAGTGTGCAGCTACTTATGTACTTATATCATCCCCTGAGGAATTAAATTTTAAACTTGAGAACAATCCCTGTAGCATTTAGTCTAGAAAACACTTTTCAGTATAATATGAAGCAGGCCATATTTTTCAAGCATCCTGTCTAAAGGTTTTTCCATAGAAATAATCAAAAATCTCTAAGGACAGAAAAAAAAGAATTACAATACCAGCTAACTGTGCAATTTTCTGCTTGGCAGCAAGCAAGGTCTTCCTCGTTTTCTCCTCCTTCTCTGTGATCTGTTGCCTGAGCTGCTCTTCCTGTGTAGTCTTCTCTTGCAGATCTTGATGGAAACGGGCGAGTTCTGCCTGCAGCTGCATTATCTGCTCCTGGAGATTTCTAACTTCAGTTTCCTTTTCTGATATTGTCTAGGGAGGGAGAAAGATTGCACTTGTAGGCCACAACCAACTACTTTGGCAAATACAAGGCCCAAGTTCCAAGCAGCTGGTATTAGCTGGCCACTGGATTAAGGTTAAAAGGCTTCTTACTAACAACAGCAGTTCAGTCCTCTCTGAATGCAAGAGCTGGAGAACAGCATTCTCTTTCCCACTTATTCCAGGAAATAATGTGAGACACACTAAGATTTACACCAGACTTAAGATCCCTCTTTCCCAAGAAAGTAGAGACACAATTGGTCACTTCTCATATTTCTGTCACATACATTAAAACACCCTCCCATTCTTCATTGTTACACACTTAGGACTGCAGTGAACAGTACTCAGAAATTACTCACTGTGCTTACCTTTTGTAAACTCTCAACCTGAGTCTCCAAATTCTTTGTCTTCACTTCAGCTTGACTGAGAGTGTCTTTTAGCTCTTGTACTTCCTGGGCAGAAACTTGGTCTTCTTGTGGTTCTGCCAAAGGCAGAGTTGACGATTCAGCAACCATCTGAAAGGCATCAAGGGGTACAAGGCTGAAGGGGACTATCTGACCACAATATTATTACTTTCACAAGATGCTTTTTTGTGCCAAGTGATTGGTTTAAAAGTTCTGGGCAAATCCCAGGAACTCTAAGGAATGCTCCATTTCAGTTCTACCTACCTTATCATGCTGTGCTTTCAGCTCCTCATACTGAGTCTTGTACCTGCGACCGATTTTCTTGACCTGTGTTATAGTTTTCACTTTTTCCTGTATGTCAGCCACTTTAGCATCCAGTTCTTTCTGCAAAGTGTCCTTTTCTGTTCTTATTTTAGTTACTTCATCCTTCAGGCTCTGAACAAGATTCTGGCTTGTAGTCAAGGATGCATTAGTTCTAAATGACAAGAGATCAGAGGGAGATGTAAATGAGATGCTTGAAAGCATATATACATTTCAATATCCCTTACTTATGTAACAGCACAGGCATTATCTGTAGTGGATCATATTTTCTAGGACTTTGCAACACAGAACAGAAATTATTCTTTGGAATAATTTCAGCTAATTATTGCAAAACAGCTTGCAAAACAACCCTCACTTCACCTTCCCTGCTTGTTATCAAGTCACAGAAAGAATACCAAGTTTCACAGTTACACAGAGACACTTAAGAAATTACACTTCCAGATACAGCTGTAATTAGAATATTTTGCTTTGCACCAAACTTTTTACAAATTGACCAATACCACACCTGGCAACTTCTGCTTTAAGCCTGCCTGTTTCTTCACTCATCTGTTGGACACGCTTGGCATTTGCCTCCTTTTCAGAGAGCAGCTTTCGATACTCTTCGAGATCAGTGTCCTTCTGCTGGCTCAGTAAGTGCTGGAAGGAGAAGAAAACAGGGGCATTTTTGTAAAATAATTACACCATTATAGCTAGAAAATCTCTTTGAATTAGAGCCACTGCTTTTGCATTTTGGTAAGGAATAGCCACCTTTGAAGCTGCGTGAACAATGCTTTCTAATTCAAACATATTTATTTCTTAGTTTTTTATTCTTTGTAAGAAAATTTAGCACTTTTTTTAGTTGTTTGACTGGTGGCCTTTTTTCCACATTATGTTCTTTGAAAGGAGGAATATCCCCACCTGAGTCCGTGCTTTCCAGCGTTTAACATCCTCTTCCAAGAGCTTCTTCTCTGCCTGCAGCATCCCACTCTTCTCACTGAGCTCAGCATTCGACTCTTGCAGGGGCAGGATGTCTGCCTCGAGCTTGCGTACCTGAGAAAGCACAGTAAGGGGTTACACTCTGCATCTCAGGAGGCTGAAGGAATCCCTCAGGAAAAAGTCATGACAGAGCTTCTTTCCTAACTCTCTGCCTTCCAGTGGCCAGCTGGAGGAAGAGAAAAGGACAAAGACAACAGCAGAGGATGATCCTACAGAGAAAAAAAATATTGGTGCGACTTCCCAATCTTAGATGCTCACTTTATACTTTGGTACTGAAGAGATTATTAATGTTAAATTCCAATGCATTGGTCACTATTAAAAGAAGCAGTATCTCCCTCTTAAATTCTTAATAAAGCTGTGGTCTGTTTTATATGTATTCTTGTGCCATTTTAAATGAAATTGCTGATAATATCCTTGTTCCTGGTATACCTCTAGCTAAGGATAAACACTGACTTTCAGGTTCACCTAAATGGAACTGAACTTCAAGCTTTCCAATACTGTAGATGGACCAAAGTCTTTTAAAATTGGAAATTGAAAGATTCCTCATTAGTGTATGACTTCAAGGAATAATTATAATGTAAATCACATATTTACTGTAATCAGCAATGGTATATCCCAACATTTAACCCATACACCGAATATCTGAAAGGTTTATGTGAAGCTCAGCACTAACCTTTGCTTGTATCTGCTGTAGCTCTTGCTCCAGCCTCTCCTTCTCTTCCCTTAACATCTTGTTGGTTTCTATGAGTATGTTCATAGTCTCAGTCTTCTTCATTAATTCTTCATGCTGTGCAATGGTTTTTGCTGTTACCTGTGGAAGGAGTCAACTCAATAATTTGTTTTGCTTGCACATGCACATATACTCCACCTGGATCTCGTATAGCACCACCTTGGAAAGCTATCATGACATTCATTATTTTACATCTACATTCAAGACATGGAGAAGCAGGAGATGGGGGGAAAAAAGATAAATTATCTTTTTTTTCCCCCCTAATGACAAGATATTTGGAATTGCCACACTCTCTCACAAGACTCAGAACAAGATACTCTATTTGGTTATAAGCAATCCCAGTTAAAAAAAACCCCAAATTCTTTCAAAAACTAATTTTTGGGCACAGGCAGCCCCAGAACAGCCCTGTACTCATTGAAATCACAATCATTAACGCCCAGCCATACCTGCACCTTCTCCCTCTCAGCGTTGAGGCTGTCCTGCAGCTCCTGGAGCTCCCTCTCCAGGTGCTCCACTCTCTGGCGGTAGCGCAGGCTCTCCACCTGTGCCACCTCGAACCTCGTCTCCGCAATCTCCTTCTCGCGACGGATAAACCTGCAGGGAGGAGTTCAACACCACATCACACCAGGAAAATGTTCTCAACCACCTCCCATCAGCAAAAAAGCACTTGAATTTTTAACATTATCCTTCAAGTATGAAGTAATACAGAATTATTTAAGTTCAAATGTAATTTATAACTCCAGGAGAAGGAACCCAGAGCTAAGGTTACCTAAGAATTTCCAAGATTTGTTCCTGGGATTTGCCTTCCTCACTAAGAGAAACATTTGCTGCAGTTGGGATGGCTTCTTTCATGGAAGTCACCATCTTATTGCTCATGCTCTCCAGCTGCTCATGTAATAATCGATTTTGCTTCTCCAGATCCTCACAGCGGGATGCAAGTTTTGAAGCTTCATCCTACAACAAAATCATTCACTGAGTGTGATTTCTGTGGCTGAATTTCTGTTAACTGAAAAAACCCACTGAAACAACAAAGCCCATCACACCTTGATCATTCTCTCTCTCTCCTCCCAGGAGGCTTTGGATTCCAAGAGCTCAGACTCTGCTTTCTGAGCAGCCTCCTCCAGCTGCTGCCTCACCGCTGCATTCTTGGCGACTTGTTCTTTGATGGCCTGCAGTGCCTCCACATCAGCAGCATGAAGCATCAACTCCCGCTCATATTTGTTCTGAGCTTCAGAAGCCATCATTGCCTGCACAAAACCAGAACAAATGAACTCTGCTACCCTTTTTTTGTGTGTTTGATCTGTACAAAGAGATAAAATCAAGTCACCACAAAGCAAGAAGAAAATCACTGCCCAAAATCCTGGCTATTCTCAAGCACAGGAAACATGGAAATGCCCATCTACTACATTTGGGGCTGGATTAAACAGCCTAAAGTTTTTTGATATCCTAGCAATTAGTGCTGCTGGAATTCTCATCTGCAGAAAAGTAAATTCCCTTTAAAAAACAGCTGGTAACAAGACAATCTTATCAGCTGCTGCTAAATATCACACTGCCCCACAGTCGTAAAAGACAAAATTATCTTTTGGGTTAGCAAAATACTTTCCCCATTGTCTTGTTAGGAGCATTTTCAGCTCCCTCCTCAGGGCATGGAGGCAGCAATTCATTAAAACCAGTTAATTACATTCCCCAACCAATCTTTTTACATAATGAAACAGACCTTAGAAACAGAAATCTATTGCACTCAATAAGCAGCTGCTCCCAAAATAGAGAATGTGCTCTCCCAGCACTTTTCCTGCCTCCAGCAGTCCCTGAGTAACAAGTTTAGTTCTGAGTTCAACCGAAAGCTAACAGGAATTCTGCTGACCCTGGCTAAAATAGGCAAACACCACAAACATACTTGCTCCTGGCAGTCCCTCCTGGCCTGTTGTTCATTATTCAGAGCTGTGCTGGCTCTCTGAAGAGCTTCCTGAACTTCTGACTGCACAGCTGACAGACTCTTCTTCAGTTCTGAAAGCTGCAAGGACAGGAGAACAACAAACACAAAGTGAGAACAAACCCAGGACTAAGTGGCAAAGTATTTGCAGAGTACTGAATACAGTCATTCATAATGGCGATTATTACTTATAGATTAAAATTAATATTAAAAGAGACAAATACTTTTAATATTTTGACTTATTGATACATAGAGCTCTTTTCTGGTAAAAATATAATGCTTTACTTTCAGAGTTGGGCCTGCAGTAATTCTAGTCACAGTCATTTTGCTTCCTTCTGAAACCTCTCACAAAGGTTGTTACTTATGTTTCCCTGCTCAAAGATCAGGCAGAGAGTGACAGCTTTAAAACACACAATCACTCCAGTGAAGTGACACTGTCAATGTACAACTCAAGTTTGGAAACCTCTCACAAATTCAGGCACTCTGTGTACACTCTAAAATACCTGCTTCAGGGCACTGCTATAGTGTGAAACCCAGGTGAAGCTGAGGAAGCTTTGTGAAAGCCCATTCCTGGGGACTCTCATGGAGGGCCAGGGCATACCTGCTGCTCCATGTTCTCCACAGCTTTACGCTTCTCCTCCTGCAGCTCTTGTTTTTCCTTTTCTGACTCCATCAACTTCTTCTCCAGCTGTGCCTGATATTCTGAAGACTCCTTCAGACGAGCTTCAACTGTTGTACGAACTTCCTCTGTCACCTTCATTAAAATCCATCATGAGATCCATTTTTTATCCAGTTAAATACATTATTCTGATACAAAACTGGAATTTTGTTAACAATTTAAAGCCAGAATAGGTATTCTCAGCATCTAATTTAGAACAACAACACTGAAAGTGTGGAAAATCACAAACAGCAACAAATTTTTGCTCTAAAACACAAAGTAAATAAAAATAAGTAATTAACTGCTTACTTGTTTTTCCTTATTGAGGGATTCCTCCAGGCTAAGAACCATGGCCCTGTACTGCTCCACATTACTGGAACTAGTCTTGAGCCTCTCTCTCAGGTCATTGACTTGCTCCTCAGCCTGTCTCAGCTGACTTACAAGATCATCCATATCTTCATTTGTACCAGGCTGACCTGCAATGTTAGAACACATTCGTTAACTGAAGTTTAATTTAGTCTTAAAACCACTGTTCTCTTGAAAACTGAAGTAATTTTTGGATAGTAACATGATAAAAACAATTATTTTCACAAAGCTTCCCTAAATAAAACTGTAAGCCCTCACCAAAATAAAGGCTTATAATAAACATTGTTGACTATTTAAAACTATGTAGCCTAATACATTTAAGCTCCTTCAAATAATAAAAGGAATCCTTTAAGAAGTTTTGCATTACTTTTCCCCTTTGTCAAAGACTGCTTGGATGTGAATTTTACATTAACAAATCGTGCTGGTTATCATCTGTCTGAATAGGTGATTGCAGTAACAAAGTGATTTATTATTTAGTGCACTGTTGTCCCATTTCTAATTATTATGGACTGTGAATTTTACCATTCTGCAGATGGCAATGCTTAGCATAAAGAGAAATTAACTGTAGAGGAAGATTTTACCTTTCCCTGGAGGCCTTTGTGAGGACTGGGATGTGAGCTGGGCCTCAGTGTTGTTCAGCTGCTGTTTCAGCATGGCACTTTCCTTCTGGGCGTTCTTCAGGAGCTCCTTGGTGTTGATGTGACGATTGGTCTCTGTCTCCAGCTGCCTCTTCAGGTCCAGGATATGAACCTGCAAGCACAGGGATCTTCAGTTTGCAATTACTCCCAAATGGCACAGAGGCCAAGTGTGGTTCTACATGTCAGCTATGGAGAAGAACACACTGCACTCTGGCAGAAGCACCTGGGGCTTTATTTTCCTCCAAACAAGTGCAGCACATTTACACTCACCTCCTGATTCTTGGTAAGGGAATGTCTTTGTTCCACCTCACTTTCCAGCTTCTTCTTCAGCTGAGATATCTCACGTTCAAGCTTTTCTATCTGATTATTGAGTCTCTGCTTTGTTTCTGTCTCAGATCTCTCAAGTATTCCCTGAAAAAAGAGCACAATGCATTTTGTTTACAACATACCCCAATAATTTTCTTATGAATTACTGCAGCACTTCATACAAAGTTGTCACAACACTTCTCCCGCCCCAAGAATAATTAAATAATAGGCAGATATAGAAAATGATGAAAAGTAGCACTTACAATGTTTAACTTAGCTTTGAAAGGTTTTATTAATAATGTTAATACAATAAATATTATTAGAAGAAAATCTATTATCCATGCAATCTAATGCCATGGACTAAAAAACCTCCAAAAGATCTACTAGAGAAACAAAATTCAGTCACGTGATAAAATGTGCATCCTTAAATACATTCTAAGTGTCAATATACATTATAATAAATTATATAAATGCATAAAAGTAAATATAATGCAACAGCAAAATCAACTACCATGGCAGGCACTGCTAAATTTTGCCACCATAAAAATTGCCATTACAGATTTTTTTCGTTTCACTTTGTTTCATGTATTTTGTTTCCATTTGATTGTGAAAATCCTTCTCATCAATTCAGAATTCTCAGGACTTTGCCCAGGTAAATAACAGAGTATCATAACGTAGGACAGGAATCCCAAACTTGCTGAAATACTTTATATGGTGTTGATTTGTAACCACAAAAAAAATCCACATCAAGACCAAATCCCATGAGTCTTTTATTTGATTTTCATGGGTATTTATTGAAAAGCCTGACAGACAGACCCAACCTGGCCATAAGAATATCACCACATACCTGAATTGTTCTCAAATTGGTGAGCAGCAAGTTCTGTCCTCTTTGTTCAACCAGCAGAGAGTCACGTTGCTGAGTCAGGCGCACATCTGACATCTTCAGGATATCCTTCTCTTTTTTCAAGTTTTCTGCTCTCACCTTTAAGACAACAAATTATAAAAACTTTGTTGTTAGTCCCAAATCCATCCACTGAATTTAGTATTATTTTAAAATCCATGTGAATTAAGCCAAGACTAGAAACAACAGAACTACTGGACATTCTGCTTTCCCTGCAAACTGAAACACCTTGGAACGTTCTTACATCTCCCCTCTTCACTTGAGACATAAGGAAAACTCTTGTGCTACCTTGAAATACCCTGCAGTGCCACACACTTACTGACCTCTGCCACTGCCAGTTTTTCATTAGCTCCCCTCAGGTCCTGAGTCATGGTGTTAATGATCTGCTCCTGCTTCTGAGTGGTAGCTGTGAGCTTCTGGGTTCTCTCGTGCAGGGAGGTGATTTCCCGGCGATAGCCTTCCACGTTATCCTGCAGCATCTCGTACCTTCCAGGGAACACAAAGCAAGTCTGCCACAGTGCACTGTCCAACTCAACGGGGGCATGCACACTGCTGTGTGTTTCATGGTTTTATGCTTCTGTTTGCACATATGTGTCTCACTCAACTACAGCTTCTGCTCTTGATCCCACCTGCACTGTTTCCTTTATGTTCTTACACAGAATAGACAGTATCAATGTTTAAGTGAACAAATACCAAGCAGCCAGAGAATATGTAAGGTGGTGATATGTAGCTGAATTACCGTTTGGAGGCAAATTCCAGCTGTGTGGATATCTTGGCATTTTGTGACCTCAAGTCTGTGACCTGCTCCTGAAGCTTTTCATTCTGTTCATTCAGAAGCTTGTCGTTCTCAGCCTTTTCTTTTTTATAGTTCTCAAAAACTTCCTGCAACTGCAGAAACGAACAGACATAAAAGTGCTTACCAGAAGCAAGTAAAAAGAAATAGGAACAGCTTTGTGCAGTGTCTACTGAAAAATGTACCTGCTTAAGAGCAGCCTTGGCCTCCACAGTCTCCACAGACTCACTCATGGACACTGGAGCAGGAGTTGCCATGGACTGAGGTAAATTCGGGCGCTTTGGGGTAGATGTAAGACAGATGTCCTCTGGTAACATACCTGAAGCTACAGGAAAGTAAAGGGGGTTTTAAAGCAACACTTCTGCTTGCCACAGCAGATCATACAGCCCCTGCAGCCTGGGTACCTTGCAGAGGAATGATGGCCCCCGTGGTCTGGGTGAGCAGGATGCGGAACATGTCCCGCTGGCGGATGATGGACTCCACGAGCTGCAGCTGGTGCTGCCGCGACTCCCGCAGCTGCTGCAGCTCACTGACAGCCTCATCCAGCTGGCTCTGCAGCTCAGAGATCCTGAAACAACAACAGCCTTCAACATCACACAGAGAGGCACGTCCAGGTGTTCTGGGCTCCTTCCTTCTACAAGGATGGTGAGAAGCTGGAGAGTGTCCAGGGAAGGGAATGGAGCTGGGAAGGGTATGGAGCACCAGGGGCAGCTGAGGGAGCTGGGAAAGGGGCTGAGCCTGGAGAAAATGAGGCTCAGGGGGACCTTCTGGCTCTGCACAACTCCCTGACAGGAGAGGACAGCCAGGGGGGTCAGGCTCTGCTCCCAGGGAACAGGGACAGGAGGAGAGGGAATGGCCTCAAGCTAAGCCAGAGGAGGTTCCAGTTGGACATCAAGAAGAATTCTTTCTCAGAAGGGGCTGTTAATCATTGTAAGGGGCTGCCCAGGGAGGTGTTGGAGTCCCCATCCCTGGAGGTGTCCAAGGAAGGCCTGGATGTGACACTCAGTGCTCTGGGCTGGTGACATCTGGGGCGTAGCTTGGACTCAATCCTGGACATCTTTCCCAAACTTTATGATTCTGTGAACCTATGACAGAATCCTGCAAAGTTCCAGGAAACAGGCCTTTGGGCTGCCATTTGCAGATGAAAAAGAAAGCAGGTCTCTTTCCTGAACAGCAGAATTCTATTCATGTGAATAACTTCCAAAATGTCAGCAACATTAGCAAAGAGTCAGGCTAAGAACCCTTCACATAGATTTCACATCTGTGGCCTTTACAGCAGTGACTTAGATATGCACACATGAAGTTTTTTGTTCAGCTAACAGGAATAAAAACTTATCCTTTTGAAAAACAGCTCTGCTGTGTGAAATCAGTCACTAGAAGACTGACAACTATTTTTACCTCAGATTTTGACGACAGGACCTATTATAAGATATAAAGCCATTTTAATAGAAACCTGAAGGTCCTGTAGCCTAATAAGAACTTGCTTTTATGAGTTACATAGCTGCTCTACACAATTAATAACAATCAGAAGTAAAAAAATGAAAAATGCTTGAATGAACCCCTGTTACTATTAGTACAAAGTTAATGAAAAGGAAGAGGTGACCTACTTAGATGATGTTGTTTCTTGCTCCTCTTTTTCTCTTGCCTCCCCCAGCTCCCGAAGAGCCACCAAGAGACGCTGATTCTGCTGTTGAAGCTCTTGGATATTTCTGTAGGAGACCAGGTGTTGAGTGATCACTTCAGAAGAGCTGCTGATGTCAGCAGAGCTCACTGCTTCATCACGGATCACGTGGTTGCCTCTGGCTTCTTCCAGTTCCATTAACAGCACACAGATCTGAAAGAGAATAGTCAGGTGCAGGGCCTGCACGGACTCTAAAGTTTGCTGTGAAAACCAAATGTATTGGGAATAAAGGACTTGGTAATAAAGGTGTTTTCCCTACAATGTGCAAACAATTATAACGAATAAATCCTTGTAAGATAATTATATGACAGAAAAAATAGCTTGACAAAAGGCAACAAATTGAAAGCATATTAACTGTCCAGTTCTGTGAAAAGATCACAGGACAGTCCAATCTAACAAAGAAATGATATAGATGAGTTTTCCATGTCAGATGCTTAACAATATTATCCTAAAGCAGCACCACTTCTATCCAGCTAAACTTATTCCAGTTTTGAAAACAGAAGTACCATGCTGTCCTGAGAAGCTTTAATATCACCAACATACTTAGGACAACCAAAGTCTCCAAGACTGTGGCTGAATATAACTTCCAAGTAAACATCTGAAATGCAGCAGCACATGAACACACAACTGCAAACAGCACATTTAACCACAGCAACATTTCCTCTACCTGCTGGGAGAGATCCTTCACTCGCACTTCCAGTCTCTGGCTCTCCCTCTCAAAGAAGGAGGCGTGTTTGTTGGCTTGGTCAGCGCTGTCCTGCAGGCGATGGATCTCCTGCAAGCACACCAGCAGGAGTAAACTTCACACCTCAACTGGACACATTCCTTTCCAGAGAGATAAAAGCATGTGCAGACATGCCTGGGGAACCAAACTTCTCCTTAAAGTTACACTCCCAAGGTTAAACTCCAGGTGTTCCGGAATCAAAAGCCACATTCCGTTGTAATTTATTGGTGTATGCTTTAAAACCAGTGGGAAGGGAGCACTGAAGTCCAATTTTATGCCAAATAAACACTAAATTTTGCTTAAAGTGAACCTACTCTCTCAGAAAATCAGAGACTGTAAATCACCACTATAAAAAAATACAAAATACATTGGTTCTGTAAAATACTTTGTACAGTTCCAGAAATTGCAAGCCAGAAAGTCCAACATGTCTTTTCCCATAATAAAAGTTGACTGAAAGATCCATTTCATACACTCACAACAGCAATAGGTTTAAAGATTTTTAAATTAATTTTTTTTCTAAAATAATATTTTGAAAATATAAATTCCAAATAAATACTTTATACTGACCTTCATAGCTTGTTCAAGCTTTGCAGACAGACTCGCAACAGCTTTTTGGGAACGCTCAAATTCTTCACGTTGACGTTTTAAGATTGGGGCTTTGGCTTCTACTTCCTGCACTATTTCATCCAGATATTTATTGATTCTCCTATTCTCCAGCTTCTCCATATGCAACTGATCCTGAGTTTCTACATAGGCATTGTACAGCTGCAACAAAAAGGTTTTGGTTTGGTTTTGATATGCCTGTACAGATCTCTTTAAAAAGAACCACTGGTAATGATACAGTTCATACCTGAAGGCACTGCAATTTTATACAACTGAACTAGTTAATTCAGAAAAAACGAGCTGGACTTTTAAAATAGGGTTCTAGAACTCATATCACAGAAAAGAAGTTACACATATTAATTTTAAAATGGCAAACTGTATAGTGCAACTGTCTGCAATAAAAGAAGTCTACGTAAAAGGTGTAAGTCTAAAGCAAATTTAAGACAACAGAAATATCAAAACCAGTAACACAGCACAAAGGAATTTAATGGCTGAACAAAATGATCAGTAGCAAATAATAACAACATAAATTGCATAAACAGAAATGTAGAACCCCCTAGGACCTGTATGACCTATTGTTACGTTAATTGTTTGCAAGTATAGGCCAAAAGCAGAGCAGTACAGACTAAAAGATTATGTAAGTAAGAAAAAAAAAAGGCTGCTCCTGCCAAAAATGCACATAGAAAGTAAGTTTATATTAACAAAACCCACCTATTTCTGAATTTGATCTACACTAAAGAAAAACTGTAAGGCATGTTGAAAAAGATCTCAGTAACTTAGAAAGAGAAGTCTGCCTCACGTAAGACTCCCTCGCCTTCATCAGGCATGACCCCAAACCCAAAGAGTGCCCCAAGCCTGAACCTTTCTGTTCTCAGAGTGTCACTGATGGCATCCAAGGGCTTTGCTGCTGCAGAGGTTGTGCTCACTCACCTCAGTTAACTTCATGCCAGGCTTGACCACTTTGGCCACTGCTGCAGCAGTGGGAGACATGGCTGCCAGCTCCTCCTCGGACAGGATGGCTCCTGGAGACACAACCCCACAATTACCATCCAAAAGCTGCAATAATCCCCACCAGAAATACCCTTAAATATCAGATCTGACTGGCTTTATTTGAATTGCTGAAAAGCTGTTTCTACTAGGACTCCTAATATTTAAATAATTTCAGAACATGAGCAGCTGAAATAGCTGGAGCAAGGCTTAACCTCAGGGTTTTTATCACACTGCCAGAGGCTTGGAGTAGCAGAGCACTGGTCTATTTTCATTAAATTAACACAGGGATAGAGCAAAAGTACTCCATGCCTCTGTTCCTTCCTGCTCTCTATTCTTTAGAAACTATGGATATGAAGCAAACAACAAAAAAGACAGAGCTAAAACAGTGAACACTGAGCAAAATTTAATGTTAAACAGAAATTTAAGGACAAGAGGTTTGTTCACTGCTGCCTTTTCTTAAAGAGAAAAATAAGACTAGTTTATCATCTCCACTTCCCTCTCCAGAAAACTACTAAAAGCAGGCTGATTCAGCCTTGAAGGAAAGTTTCCTCTCCATTTTCTTTGAAAAGATAACATTAACAAAAGAGCTTCAAAAAACGATGACAGAAAAGCACTTTCTGCTGAGGGGAGCATATTTATATACATATATAAGCATATCTATATATATGAAAAAGCTTCTAAAATGAATTATTAGAAATTACCAAAGATGACATTAGATTAATGCAGCTGGTTCTTAGAGAAATCCAGCACAATATCCTTGAAAGGTCATAAAAGCCCCAGAGTTTCTGTATTTCAGGCGCCAGCCTTATCCCACCTTTGCGCTTCGTAGCTGACAGTAAATCATTGGCATTCTCCAGCTCCTTCTCCAGCTTACTGATCTTCTCTCTCAGCTCCTTTTCCATGGTGGCTTTTGACTCCTCCACCTCAGCCAAATGCTCCTGGGCTGCTTTATTAGCTAAAATTCAATCAGACAAGCAGGTTATGTGTTGTGATTGATTTTTATTTTAAAAGTGTCAGAATTTAGCTGTGTACCTTAAATTTTACTTTATATGAACTGCAGAAGTTGATGCTGATAAGAAAACTCAGCAGTGTGAGAAAAGCACAAACCACTGCCTATCACCCTTGCTTAGAAAAGGGCAAAAATATGAACTGTCCTTAGCAGTGAAAAGGAACCTAAACCAAAAAGCTAAACTGAAGACATATCTTGCAAAATTAGACCCTTTCATCAAAATCCATAGTAAAATTCCAGGTGTATTTGAAAATAGTTCCCCAGCCATCAGTAAATTCAACTAGTCAGGTACAGTTTTTGTTACAAAGGGACTGATATTTCCATCATCCCAAAAGCCCAATGAAATTCCTTTCAGGAACACAAAACCCCCATTTTTCAGAGCATCAAGGTACTCCAAGGAGCCCAACTGCTCTCCTCCCTCTGCCAGCTTACCTTCACCTGCTTCCTTCAGGAGCTTGTGCAGCTCTTCCACTGCTCCTGTCAGCTCATTGCTCTTTGCCTCTGAGTCATCAGCAGCACTCTGAAGAAAGCATTTTAGCTCACCTTTAGTACACAGCAACAGCAGCCCCTTGTCTACAAGAAAGCTTAAACTGACCACAAATCATGAACACAGTTTTCTGCAAAAAATGCTGAAAGATTCACCTA
Organism: Hypocryptadius cinnamomeus; assembly: GCA_013400635.1. Lineage (NCBI taxonomy): Eukaryota > Metazoa > Chordata > Aves > Passeriformes > Zosteropidae > Hypocryptadius > Hypocryptadius cinnamomeus. The sequence continues at coordinate 126,726 of VYZP01048450.1, read as the reverse complement.
AACTGGTCAATCCTTCCCATGTGGATTGTCTCACTTTGATGCAAACTGCTTGAGAGTAAGAAGCATCACACACTGATTTGATGTGGCAATTCCTAATACAACATATGGCCTTTAGCTGTTTACAGCTGCTGCTGGCTCTTTCCTTCTTCTGACTAAAGAAAACTGGGAATTTTCAGTACTCTATTTCAAACAGTCTGAAAAAAATAGTATTTTTAGGGACTCATACTATATAACAGTTTATGTTTCTTTGCTTCCAGCTTGAGATCTCCCAAGTGCAAAGCTGTACAATGTTTATTTGGGTATCTATCTGTGCAAGATAGCTCACAAAGCAGAGCTCAGTAACATGTGCACTAAAACATACAAACCAAAGAGCAAGCAGTTGTACATTTCAGCTGACTTAGTCAGAAGGTTACAGGATATTTTTTAAGTCTTTGAGCAAACAGAACAAATATTACTTGTTTAGATGGTGTGTTTTTGACACAGTACAGGACATTCAGCTGGGTCACAACCAAGTCACCAACACTTGCAGAGTTCAGAAATGAACTTCTAACTCAGAAAAATCTCTTGCACAGTCATACTTTCCACATAAACTTTTACCTTCCAATAGATCCTAACACATAACCACATTTTTACAACATGGAGCCTCCAAATAGTTGGCATAAAATTACTATTTCAACCCCAGTTTTGCTTATTCTCCAAGATAATCCAAACAATGTAAAAGTCTAAATGCTGACTAAGACAGCAGTAAAGAAAACAATGTTTTGCATGTTTCACAAAGTCCTGCAATGGAAGTTAGCCTTTCCACATCCAAGTTTTGTGGGGAAAAAACCTCCCAATTGTCCTGTATTATGTAAGATTCAGACCCTACTACAGTTATAACAGAATTAACAAACTCACCTTATACAAGTTGGATAACTTCATGTGGGCATTCAGCTCATTGTGGAATCTCTCTTCCATGCTTGTCTGCTGCTCTTTTGCCTGGCAAATGAAAGAGGAGACAGGGTAGGGGAGCATTCCACTATTTCTTTTTCACTCATTTTATTGTTTGATTTGTAGGAGTAACTGCAATGCCATTTAACATATTTCAAGCTGTCTCACCTCCTTCAGTTTATTCAAAAGTTCTTCAACATGCTTCTGGAGGTTTTCATTGGACTGTTTCAAGCTGTTCACCTGTTCCTCCATTCTGGAAACCTATTCAGAGAAGAAATAAGGACACTATATAAGATTTTGAGTTCCTAGTCCAGTTTATTTTGGAAAATACCTGTCTCATTGTTTTTAACTTAAAAATAAAAACAAACCCAAAAGTTGCTGAAAGAGCCTAAAGGGTCACTCAAATACAGTCATTAAAGTATTTGCTTTAATACAGTTAATCAGGTGGTATAATTCCTAAGAAATGACAACTCAGTAATTACATTACCTCCTCCTTTTTGTTCTCCAGACTGCATTTGAGCTCCAGGATTTCATTGCCTTTCTCCCTGGCAGTATGGAGCAGTTCATCTGTTTTGGCTTTCAGCTCACCATTCAGCCACGTGTTCTGGTTCTGCAGCAGCTCCTTCTCTTGCTCTAGCCTCTTCTCCCGGTACTGAAAAGAGAATTGCACAGTGTGACTGCAATGGTTCCTGCCATTTGAGTTAGTTTCCTCCAAGTTTAAATTAGTTGGGAACATGAACAAGATTAATAGCCTTTTAGAGGAAATTAATTATGATACTGAGATATTTGCCCCTTCCTCCTCTCTTTACAGAGTTTATTCTGCCCACAAAGTAATGGCACAGGTTCACAGCTAATTGTTTTTCTCCTTTCTACCTTCCTTCATGGAGCTGAAGTCCTTCCTAGCAGTCCTTCCTTCCACTGCCACCAAGAAGGCCTGGACATGCTTGCCCAGCCTGATACCCCCTGTCTTCCAGGAATACAGATCTCACTTCTAGTCACAGCCACCAATTTTATAATAAAAGAATTTGCTACAAATAACAGGCACTCACTTGACCTACTTTCCAAGGAATCATAACAAAATGGTGATTACATCACACACAAAGAATGCAGAACACACACTGTGCTTATATAGCCCTACTCACCTTCATGGAAACATCTGATGTTTGAAGCTCATCCAACTTCAGCTGAAGTTTTGCCTTTTCTGTGTTTGCCTCTGTGAGCTTTTCATTTAAACGTTTAACATCCTCTGGAGGAGGGAAATTAGTGTTAGCAAAACCTGTCGTGTAACAGCTTTAATGACTAAATTGTAAAGAATGACAACAGGCAAGATACTTTGTATGTAATTGCATGTTGGGCACTAAGATACTGTAAAAGGCACATTCTTAAATGGAGAAAAACAAGCACCAAACTGCTGTCTTTCTGCAATGACTGTGTTATTTCCTGGTACTTATTGACTGTGCTCCTGGCTGTACCATTTAAATGTTCAACTTCCTGAGATCGCCTTTCAGTTGTTCGGACCAAGTCTCTCTTCTCAGCTTCCAGTTCCTCCTTCTCTCGAATTAACTGGCTCTGAAAAAGATTGCAGAAGGGCAATAAAGAAATGTGATCAGCTCTCTGCAACAGTTTATAGCCTCTGCTTACACTCAGAACCACACAGCAGAGAGCTAAACCTCAGTGAGTTGCCCCAGCCAACTGAACACTGGGATAAGAGGCTTAGAGTGGGTGGGGAAATCACAATGGAGCTGTTCAAAACTGCATTTCATTTTAATATTCTTGGAAAGACAGCTGTAACAGTCAAGAATTTACTGAAACAGCTTTGTTTGGTTAAATAAAAGGAGTAACAATAAACAAGGAATGACAATGCAATTTACACGCACCAATATCAACAATGCATCAATATAAACAACCAAACAATGCAATTTACATGCATCAACATAAAAATCAAAACAAAGTTAACAATCTTGGATCATTTACAGGCTACACTGTCTCTGCCCTCAAGGTTTCACTACAAAGCACCTCAGCCAGGCCCAGGTAAGCTCCTCTGGGGAAACAACAAGATCCATCTCTCATTGTGGAAAAATCAATCCAATAAACTTGTTTTAGCTTCCAGCTTCAAAATTACTGTTTTGCTGGATCAGCCAGCTCAAGTGACTCATCCTGCAATCCAGTAACTTTTGGGCATAACACAAGAAAAACTGTATCAGAGTGTGGGAAAGGATGGGGAAAAACAGAACTCTTATTTATACCTTTGTCTGAATTTTGAAGGTTTGGCTTAAAGTCACTTCACAACAGGTTTCAGCTGGAATGGAACAATCCATCCAAACTGTAACAAAAGCACCAGCTCACCTGTCGCTCAGTTCGCTAAAACACCACCTCTTACTTTAAAAGTTCCTGCAATTTTCCTGCACACACATCCCCATGGACATGTCAACATCTCCCTGAGCTCATACTGGTGCTGATCCTGATACTTTCCACTGGGAGCTGATTGCATTCTGTGCTGCAAAGGGCCAGGGAGCCCCAGGATGTCAGCTCCTGGCCAAGGCCCAGCAGTACCTGCACGGCCGCGTTCCGGTCCTGGGCAGCCTCGAGCTCCTTGTTCTTCTCATTGAGCACCTTCAGCTGCTCATCTGGGGGGAAGGAACAGCAGTCAGGGATCTCCACCAGGATGTGACAGAACTCACCCTCCAAATGCAACAGAGTCACAATTTCCCTGACAGACATTTTTAGCAAAAGAGAAGACTGCCAGACAGCGCCCTGGATGGAGCAGGGGTGCTGAGGCAGACTAGGGCAATGCTTAGAGCAGAAACACCTTTTGTGAGGGTCAACACACAGCCCACTGTACTGCCACCACCCAGCAAGAGGGGGTGCTGAGGCAGACTAGGGCAATGCTTAGAGCAGAAACACCTTTTGTGAGGGTCAACACACAGCCCACTGTACTGCCACCACCCAGCAAGAGGGGGTGCTGAGGCAGACTAGGGCAATGCTTAGAGCAGAAGCATCTTTTGTGAGGGTCAACACACAGCCCACTGTACTGCTACCACCCAGCAAGGGGCTTTTTCTGCCATGAGAACAAAAGATTCCATTAAAAAAAGGCTGAGTTGAACACACCACCAAAACACATCTCTAAAAATGCAGCTGACAGGAGATTTTCAGCTCCTGTGTAAAACCTGAAGCAGTGCCCACAACACTGGGCTGGAGGGTGAATGTCCTGCCCAACACTTAAGGATGTTACACAGTTGCACTTACGAAGCTTTCTAAGCTCCTCCCGCAGAGTTTGACATTCCTGGGTCTCATTTACAAGTCTCTCCTGACTCTGAGCCAGTCGCTTTTCTACTTCAAAGTACTGTTGTTCTGCAAAACAACAAAGTCATCTCAGTTTCACATAATAAACATGTTTTTCTTTCTCACCTTTACCAAGGAGCATTCTAAAAAGAATATATAAAAATACTAAGACTGTACTAGAATTTGAAGGAAGGGGAAAAAACCTGCATTTCCACATTTAATGAATGCTCTTTAAAACACTTTGCTAGCATGACAAGTGGTATTTTTCCAGAAACTGTGATATGTTTCAGCCTGCTCTAGTGGAAAGTGTCCCTGCTGATGGCAGGGGTTGGAATGAGATGAGCTTTAAGTAAAGTCCCTTCCAACCCAAATCATTCCATGATTCTGTGAAATCAAATAAGAACCTAATTAATCTGAATAGTTCTTTAACATTTTTGATGTAACCAGAGATGTTGTATCAGCCCAATTATGCACTGCGGGCTCATCAGCTTACAACTTCTTTTATTTCTGGAGTATTTCTATACATATACAATAAAATCCACATATCCCCAGGTATCAAGGGATTTGATCTGGGGAAACTTTTAATGAAGACTTCTTAAAATTAATTCCTGGGCTCTATTCCTTTACCAGTGGGAAAAAAAAAATTAGATGTGAATTTTTGTGATCTAAAACAGTAACTGTTTCATGGAGCTTCAGTGTAAAATACTCAGTAAAAGCAGAACTAATCCCACTCTTGGGCAGGATGGGCTTCTAAGGAAGCACTGAGGGATGTCTGTTTATTTTCTTCCTCTCATACATTATGATTTCAAATAATGCTGCTTCTCCTGCCACACACGAGAAGAATGGATCTGGAAGACAGTAACTTGCTAAAATCTGTGGGCTACCTTAATTTACACCACACTTTAGTAATACATTTACCAAGATTTCTACCATGAGAGAGACTGAAAAACTGAAAGGCAGAAGTGAAGTTTATATCAGAAGTATGTCACATCCTCTACAATCAACTCATATTCACAACCTCACACTCTGGTCTCCTGCTCTCTGCTGGTGTTACTGTTCTGTTACCAACTCATCTCCAAATCAATATAAAAATATTGATTCCATCGGGGCCATTTTACAGCAAGGAATTGAACAGTAGAGTATAAACCTAAGGCTGTTTGAGAGCTGGGTGAACAAAGCTGTATTTCTCCTCCACAACGAGGACCAAAGCAGACTGAAGCACAGAACTGTTTGGGTTGGAAGAGACACCTAAGATCAGAGTCCAACCACAGCCCAGCACTGCCAAGGCCACCACTGACCCCTGTCCCCAAATGCTACATCCACACAGCTTTAAAACCCCTCCAGAGGTGGGGATTCCACGCCTAACCAGAGCAGCTGTGCCAGGGATGGACAGCCCCTTCAGTGAAGGATTTTCACCCAAAATCGAACCTGAACATTCCTTGATGCAACTGGAGGCTGTTCCCTCTCCTCCTGTCCCTGTTCCTGGGAGCACAGCCCGACCCCCCCGGCTGTTCCCTCCTGTCAGGAGCTGTGCAGAGCCACAAGGTCCCCCCTGAGCCTCCTTTTCTCCAGGCTGAGCCCCTTTCCAGCTCCCTCAGCTGCTCCTCATCAGAGCTGCGTGTATCAATAGTCGTTAAAAACCCGGCGAAAAGCTGTTCTTTAAGCCCACTCCAAACGCAGTTTTAACTCTGAACATCCCTTAGCAAGAGAAAAAAAAAAAAAACCAACAACCAC
>VYZP01048450.1:105458-120745 GCA_013400635.1 Hypocryptadius cinnamomeus | reverse complement strand
AAAAAAAAAAAAAAAAGAAAAAAAAAATATACTCCAGGAGCCAAAACGAGACAAACACCGATCAGGTCCCACTTCAGGCCCGTTCCCAGCCCTCTCCCGGCCTCACATCACCCAGGACACCCCCGAGAGCCTCCGGAAGACAGAACGGCGTTCCGCGCTGCGCCCGCGCTGCCTCCCCCGAGCAGAGGGCCCGCCGGCCGCGCTCACCGCTGTCCACCTTGAAGCGCTCATGGCGGGCCCGCAGCCCGTCGATCTCGCCTTGCTGGTCGCCCAAGAAGCGCTCCAACTTGCCCTGCACGGCGCGGGGCAGCTTGGCGAGCTCGGCCCGCTCCAGGAGCTGCTGCAGCACGGCCGCCATGGCTCCGGCACAGCACCGCCCGCCGCCGGCCGCGCTTCCGCTTCCGCCGCGGCCGCGCCGCCCGCCATCATGGGTGTGGCGGCAGCGCCACAGCCGGGATAGGAGAGCGCACGGCCTCGTCGCCACTACGGGTGCAGGAGCTTCACCCCTGCTACATGACAGGAGCTGTCTGTGCTTCTAAGGTGCCCGTGTGCCCGAGAGGTGCCTGGGAAGCGCGGCCGCTTCCGCCACTCTCAGCATGGCGGGGCGGGGGCGGTGCGCCCCCTCGCGCGCCCTTTTCCCGCGCTCCGCTCGGCATCGGTGTGCGTCATCTCTCTGCGCCGCCGCGCTTACCGACGACGTAACCGGCCACATCGGTGCTGGGCTGAGACCGGGGACGCTGCAGAAATTGGGATTGTGCAGGTGCTGATCCATGGGGCTGTGGGGTGCTGATCCATGGGGCTGTGGGGTGCTGATCCATGGGGCTGTGGGGTGCTGATCCAGGGGATGTGGGGGTGCTGATCCATGGGGATGTGCAGGTGCTGATCCAGGAGATGTGGGGGTGCTGATCAGTGGGGATGTGGGGGTGCTGATCAGTGGGGATGTGGGGTGCTGATCCATGGGGATGTGGGGTGCTGATCCAGGGGATGTGCAGAGGTGCTGATCCATGGGGATCTGCAGGTGCTCATCCGGGAATGTGGAGCAGCAGAGCCCAGGGGTCTGGAGGTGCTGAGCCCGGCTGTGGGGACATGAGTTGTGGAGTGTGAGCACCTTCCCTCTGGAGGTTCAGGATGCTCTTTGCTTCCTCACCCTGTGCTCTTGGGCTTCAGCTTTTTAATGCTTAATTCTTTGGGAGAGCTCTCCAGGCAGGAAGGGGTTTTCAGGTCCCCAGCCCTACAGGGAAGGCAGGGGGGTCTGTGGCAGCCCAGGCTCCTTGGAATGTCCACAGATGCTGTGCTTTGAGTGCTTGGGAATTGGAATGGAAGTAATGTAGGGCATGTTCAAGGACATGTGTGGAATTCAGCAAGTCACTGTGTGAATGGAACAGTGTATCCTTTAGGAGTATCATGCAGCAAGATACTTTTTCTTGAAGGCATTTCAAAATGCAAAGCCTGGGTTCAGTTTTGGGCCCCTCATGACAAGGAAGTCGTGGAGGGGCTGGAGTGTGTACAGGGAAGGGAATGGAGCTGGGAAGGGGCTGGAGCACCAGGAGTGCCTGAGGGAGCTGGAAAGGGGCTCAGCCTGGAGAAAAGGAGGCTCAGGGGGACCTTCTGGCTCTGCACAGCTCCTGACAGGAGGGGACAGCCGGGGGTTGGGCTCTGCTCCCAGGGTGCAGGGACAGGAGGAGAGGGAACGGCCTCAGGCTGGGCCAGGGCAGGCTCAGGGTGGACATTGGGAAAGTTTCTTCACTGAAGGGGCTGTCCATCCCTGGCACAGCTGCTCTGGGCAGGGGTAGAGTCCCCATCCCTGGAGGGGTTTTAAAGCCATGTGAACATTGTAGCATTTGGGGACATGGGTCAGAGGTGACCTTGGGGGAATGGTTGGACTAGATGACCTTGCAGGGAGTTTTCAATCAAACAGTTGCAAAGGATCTTTGTGTGAGACTTGTTCTCCTGTACCACTGCAGTGTATGTACCCTCTTTCACTTAGTGCATTGTGTATTTTGTAGGTTGGAGCTACAACACCTCACTTAAACCTGGAGCCATGGGTAGAACTTACCTTGTCGAGGAAGGTATTGGGCAGTACCTGACAGAGCTCAGCACGAAGGTGAAGCCATATGTCACTGGCCTGTTGATAGGGCAGGTAAGTGTGGGATTGTCCTTCCATTCATTGCTGTGAACTGGAGAGACCCCTGTTCACCAGCCTCAAGCTGTGTTTGCTTCTGTTGATGTTCTGGCAAGTGTTCCTCCCAACGGGACTATGTCATCCGGGCTGTGCGAACCCCTCCCAAGGAGCAGCAGCAGGAGGAGAGCCTGGGCCCTCCCAAACTGGCATCCCTGGATGAGGAGTGGATCACCACACACGCCAGTCAGGTGAGAACTCACCCTGGGAGGTGACAAAGGGGTGGGAGGAACAGGAGGGAAATTAGATGGACATAAAGGATCTCAGCACTTGTATCTTCTCAAAGTGACAGAGCCTTCCTAACCATGGTGGGCACAGGTGTTTTAAACCAGAAATACCCTTAGTGTTTTCAGGTTTTTTGATGAAAGGACACTTGATATTACTGAAGGGAAAACACTTGCAGGATGTGTTCCTGCATGGAGAGGGTCTTGTAAGTGAAAACCAGTTTCCCTTAATTCACGTCTGCTCTTGGTGCAGACTTGTCTCACCAGTGGTTTTTGATATCTCGAGTTACGTGGTTTCTAGATTGCCAGCCCTGTTAATAAATGTTCATTTTCAAGGTGTCCAGAATGCTCCCTGGAGGGTTGCTGGTTCTTGGTGTGTTTATGATTGCAACTCCAGAGCTGGCAAAAGACGGACAAAATGCTCTACGCAAGGTAAGCAGAGCTCCTGCTGGAAGGACAGCAACATCCTTAGCTCTGTGTGTGAGGAATTTCCTGTCATTGGCTTGACTAAAATGCAGTAGTTTTGTTGCTTTATGTCACAAGTGTTGTGCTTTGATGTGTGGGTTTGAGACTGGAGCCTCAGAAATCCCTGTCCTGTGGTACACTATTTGTTAACCTCCTGTTTGTTACTGCAATAGCAAATCTGAATTTCTCTTTAATGGGTTTGTCTGTATTTACTGGATGTGGACATTCTGGCTTAGGAAAAACATCCTCAAGGTTTATATTAAACTAAATCCTTGTTGCTTAATATAAAGCCACATAAAGGTGCTAGTGATATTAACATGTTTGTTTTCTTTGTCTGAATGGATCACTTAGTTTAGAGGTGTTTACAGTAGTGAAAGATCTATAATTCTGATTCCTTTAAGAGAAACATCTTGTCTAGAATGTGTGCACTTAGGAGTGTGGGATTGAATTTAAAACGTACTCAGAACTATCTGATACACTTAAAATGCATTTTTGTTACAGTATTGGGGCATCTACTGCCATATTTGGTTTCTGTCCTGAAAATGTAGGTTCATCTTACTGTTTTTCTAACATAATCATGGTCAGTGATTTAAGAACGAGCAGTTTTGGCACCTGAGATCCAAGAGTCAATTTTGGCAGGTCAGTATAATTGCATCTAAGTTATGCTTAAAGAAACTGGTAGCTGGCTAAAACAGGTGAGCTGTGTCCAGGTGACCAGTGATTGCTGAATTAAAAATTGGGGGGGATTTGTTTTTTATAACTGGTAGCTATTTTGCACAGCTTTTCTGACCCAGTTGATTGGCACAAAACTGTAATATATCTGTAAGGACAAAAGCATACAGGTTGGACATGTGAATGTGTGCTGCTTGCTTTGGTTTATAAGGGAGCTAAATTAAGATTTCACAGGCCTCTTTCGCTTTTGGAAAAGTGCCTCTGAATCCCTGTTGAATTTTCTTTTAATATGACATTTTGGTGATGTGTAAGCTGTGTTTCCTGCTCATACATAATTTTGATATTGCTTGGACTTAAAATTTTAGTACAAGACTATTTTCCAGGAATTATAGTGCATATTTTTGCAATATATTTTTGGTCTTTAGCTAATCTTCTCAGTGGAAAAGTCCTTGAGTAAAAGAAGGCTCTGGAAACCTGCAGAAGAGGAGGTCTCAGACAGAGCAGCACTTCAAATTTGTTCTGCCACAAAAAAGTATCCTTTATGAGCAAGGTTTATTGACTGGGGCTGCTATCCCAACCTCACGTGTCCAGTTACTGCTGAATAAATAAGACTTAGGGAGGAGGAGGCTGTTTAAGTTCAGCTAGACATGTATCAGTTGAAATAATGAAGTTTTCTGCTTAGCTGTGGTTAAGACTATTGACCCTCTTGTCCTTGCAAAATTTCCATAGTTTCTTATGAGGTCTGTCTGTGTGACAGCATCAAATGACACCTTTCCCAGTCAGTCTTGACTTGCATAAAATGAAAAAAAAAAAAAAATCTAAATTACTGTTTGGCTTTTTGAATTGATGTTACCAGTGGTGCTTGCATGGAACTGGGGAACAGCAATCCTGTGGGATCAATACTAGAGCTGCAGCAGAATGCAGGAGCTGTTGGTAATGACATAATACAAGGATTTTTCCCTGAGGGAAGAGAGAGATGAGGACGAATTACAAATTGGTGCCTTGGTGCTTCTCATGCTCATACATATTGATCTTAATTTGTTTGTAAGAGATGGCACAGCATCACTGTGGTAGTTGGAGATTATGGGCAAATATTTTCCCACTTTTTTTATACTGATGAAAGGTGAGAACTTGCTCCAGAGCATAAATTAGCTCGACAAGGAAGCTTAGGAGAGGACTAAGTTAATTGTGGATTGTTCTTAGTTGTTCCCTTGCTTTTCACTGGGTCTTTTTCTTTAAGTAGCACAGAGTAGTTTGCCGAACCTACGATGTGCAGGACCCAAAGGTAAGCTCATCCTGCTGTGCCACACCCAGTTTTTAATGCATGGCAAGTCATGCTAAACCCCAAAAAAGCTTCAATACAGTGCTTTGGGTAGATGCTTTATGGCTTTTCTTTTCTGCTCTCAGAGTTCAGCTAAACCAGCAGACTGGAAGTACCAGAGTGCTCTGACTGCCTCCTGGGTGGCTTTGGGCTGCACAGTAAATGTGAACATTCACATTCCACTTCTTGCTACTTCCCCCAACCACGACCTGGAGAAGAATACCAAGGTAACTCAGTGCCTGCACCAGTTCCTACACACCAGTGACCACACTCATTTCTCTGCTGAAAATTAAGAGAGAAAGAGTTGAACAGTGCAGGAGAGGAGTAGGACTAATCAGTGGAGTATGTTTAGCAATTATTCATCTTTTAAATGTAACTCTTCTGCTGTGCTCAATGAGAAGTTTCCTTTGTTCAAAATTATGTGATAATTGTCATGAGTATCCCAGGTAACCTCTCTGCTGCTTCACTTGCTGAAAGGTTGCACCCAATTTGTGCAGGACTATGGGGTGCTTTTGCCATGAGTTGGCTTTCAGTGGGCTGCAACCCTCTCTGCAACCCCCAAATCCCTGGGGTAGCACTTCAGTATTTTGCAATGCTTGTTTCTTAATTTGTTCTGAATGTGATCCATTTAAGATTTACCTTTGGGAAAACATAGGTTTTTCACAGACTTTAACACTCTGTCAGAGTAACTATTAAAACACATTCTTCTATAAGCTTCAGCATGGGACTGTCCAACCCTTCAGTGAAATTCTTTCCTGTTTCTTGTGTTTTTTTGTTTGTTTGTTTGTTTTCACTTATTTTAAAGAATGGGTTAAACCGATGGTCCAAACAGATAGAAGACAGTGTTTTTCTGATCAATGGCCAAGTTAAAGATGAGGATACAGAACTGCTGGAAGGGCAGGTGAGTACCGAACAGGAGGAGTTGAGCTCTAATAGATGTGTAGTTGGAACCTCTGTGTGACAAAGCATTGACTGAGACATCTCCTGTGCAGTTTGTTGATCTGCTTGGCTGTTGCAGGTAACCGACACACAGAGCTGTCATTCCTGCAGCTTGCCTCTCCCTCCTCGGGCAGTGTAATTATGTGTGAAATGACTGAAATGTTTCTGTTACAGAGTGAGGTGTGAATGGGGGTGATGATATTTCAAAGACCTGCTTAGGTCACCTCGTTGGCTGATACATTCATCTCTCCTTTTGGTTTTGTAGTTCTATTCTCTTGGTTAGTTTCTAAGTGCTATTTTTCCCTCTCAAAGGCTATAAACTAGGGAGCACTCTATGCCATAGTGAGGAGAATGCTTCAGGCACCTTTTTTTTCCTGTTTCATGACACAAAGAATTTTTTTCCCCTCAGAAAAAGTTCAGAGGAAATACTCAGCCCGGCACTCAGTTTTCTGATGTCAAGGTTCTGACACAGCTGGTAAGTTTTTAGTGGTTTGCAAAGTATAAGCTTGCCTTTAAATTATAAAATGGAGCAAAAAATAAAATAACAAGGTTCTGAATTATTGTCTAGAAATCTTGCTCACTTATTCCTAAGACTTTTTTTTTTCCACATGGATATTGAATGTGAAACTGATTGTCAACAGATCTGCATATTTTGTGCCTTGAGAAATTCTTGTGGTGAGGTAACCATGTTATCCATGAATTGCATAGGATAGCTGAAAGACTGGAAAACAGCTATGGAAAAGAAGTTCTGTGACTAATTCCTTTGGTAGTAGGATACCTGTAGGTACCTGTGTACATTGATTTCAAGTGACTTTGCATGTGAAGTTCAGAGTCACCCCCACACTTCAATCCACAGCTTGCCCTGGCTAGCTTGGACATTCACTTGGATGCTTTTGTCAGAAGCTCAGCTGCCAGCTCTGGATTAAGGCGTAGATCCCGTGAGCTGAATCATCATCTGGAACTGCTGGATCTATGTCAGGAGTTTCCTCCCTACCTGAGTTGTGAAGAACCATGAATTTAGTGCCCCAGTCTAGGTCCTGAAGTCTAAATGTGTCCAGGCCTTGTTTGTAGCCTTCTGTGTTTTGACAGGTGGTTCCTGGATTCTCAAAATTATGTTCAGCAAAACTAGAAGTGTTTCCAATGCCATTTTAAAGTCCATGAGTATCTCAGCTTCTTTTGTTGTTACTGTCTATTGTATTGAGGTTAATTGCTGCAGGGAGAGGAAAACTCTTTTTGGCAGAAGTGGTTTGTGCAATTGGTGTGGAAGTTGTGTTTCCAGGTGTTGTCCTGGAGTGCTTCATGCTCACACTCATTGTTGTGGTAATTAGGGAGAGCATTTCTAGGCAACAGTTTGATGCAGCTCTCGGTGTGACCACGTGTATGATTTGGTACTGACTGATGGGATGACTCCCAGCACACCCTGGGTTACGCTGATTGTAGCAAACATGAAAACGTCATTGTTTTAAAAAAGTCTGTAAAAGACTTAACAGTTGCAATGCTGTTATCTGCCACAAGCCTGGAAAGTTTTAAAGTCTCATGGACACAAGTGTTTGAAACACCTGGAGAGATATAATAGAAAAGAGATTTTCAGTCTTACCTAACCAAATGTATAACTAAAAAAAAAATAAAATTAGTTATACATGATGAAGGAAACAGCTTGTGTGTGAGCACCTGCTGTTGGTTTGCTGGCTCTGGTTTTAGTGACTCTGCTGGTTCTGGTTTTAGTGGCTCTGCTGCAGGGGTCTGGGGTAAAGGTGGATGTGTTTGTTCCTCAGTGCCAGGGTGCCAGCCCCAGGTCCACGGCGACGGTGCAGGTGTGCAGTGGCTCCATAAACCTCCGGGGAGCTGTGAAATGCAGGGCCTACATCCACAGCAACAAGCCCAAGGTTAAAGAAGCCATTCAGGTACTGAGCAGGCTCTTGGTCCATCAGAAACATTCTCCTGAAACACATGGGACTTGGCATACTGGTTTTCCTTTGCCAGAACTGGGGTCAAAGTTATTTTAGAAACCATCCGTGTGGGGTTAGTTAGTTTTTATCTTCTAGAGGATATGTGTGCTGTGGGTAAGGCTGGGCTCTGGGGGGTCTTTGCACAAATTGTCAAAGGGATTAGGCTTTGAAGAATTCCCTTTAAAAAAGGTTGCAGACTATATTTTTGTATTTGTAGAGGTAAAATTCAGATTTACTTGCTCAGTAATTTATTTTTTTCCCTCACTGAGTCATTGCCTTGTAATTATTCTTGTTTGATTTTACTGATAAGTATCTAGAAGTTGTCAGTTCTTACCCTAAAACTTTCCTCAGCTTTTCATTTTTGTTTTCTGATTTTCCTTCTTGATACCAATTCTTTTGATGTTAGCTTTTCTTTATTAATAAATTATTATTTATTAGTTTGAAAATTCACACTAGTTTGTTGTTTTTTTTTTTAAACTATTCTTTCATCATGAGTTTAACATATGGGGCTTCTTTGGTTATTTCTTCTTGGTTAAAAGCTTTGCAAATAGTTTTGATTTTGCAAATGGTTTTGATATTCCTGATGACTTCACTGTGTCCTTGCAGGCTTTGAAAAGAGACATAATAAACACATTGAGTGATCGTTGTGAAATACTGTTTGAAGATCTGATTTTAAATGAAGGACCTCAGAAAAAAAGTAAGAAATTAAAAAAAAAAACAAACCAAAGCCACCAGCTTATATTTGCAGTGAATTTTGATGGTTGTAGAAAATTCTGTTATAGTGAAGTTCCAGTAAGGTTAGAGCAGAATAAAAAGGAAAAGGTATAATTGCTGCTTGTCAGCCTTGATTTTTTTCTTAAATCTGGAAATTTTTTTTGTCAAGTTTGTGTCCTTTGGCATCACAGTTCCTGTGACCACAGAATGCAATCCCAGCTTCTTCCTCACTCATCAGAAATTTTGTGATTTTTAAAACATCTGTAGTTGAAACTTTTGTCTCTGAAGTTCCAACTGTACCTTGCACACTTTACATTTTTATTTATATATATGTTTTAAATCCATGTATGGTGTTCCTATTAATATTGAAGTGTGTTAAAACTTGATTAGAGACCAGCTCTTTGAGCTCATGCTGGGACTCTTTTAACTCCTTTAAGTCGGTGCAGTGGTGTCATTGCCTTAAACCAAAAAGGAGTTAATTGACAGTTCAATGGGAATACCTTGGGCAGAGCCTTTTCCATTGCCCGTAGTTCTGAGTTCTCTCTCTAGGTGGCACCCGAACTTTGTGGCTCTGAGTGTGGCACCTCTGCAGTCCTGTGTGCTGGTGAAATCCTGCTCCTCGGGGAGCTCTTACCTGCAGGCTCTCCCAGAACCCTCCTGCGAGTCGTTCTGAACAGGAGAAAAGCTCTGCTTTGCGTTTTATGGTCTGTTCTGGAGCTGCCCTGGGTATTTCTGGAGAGGCTAATAATGTAAGGACATAAATCCATGGAATAGCAGCCCAGTAAGCCAGGCATGTCTGAAAGCAGGGTTTCTACACAGAGACCTTGAGCTCCTCTTTTGCAATGACTTCATCTTATGCTCAGAGATTATGGAGGGATCTTATCATAACTGTCAAGGCTTTTATTTGGATGGTATTTCTCTCTCTTTCCTTTTAGATTTTGGGAGGGAATATCATGTCTTGCCTCAGAGACTGTTTGTCCCAGTTGCTGGATCCAGTGTGATGCTCAGTGATTATAAGTTTGGTGATGAGGCTGCTGGAGAAATCCAGGAACGTTTTGTGGAGATGTTGGATCAGCCTGTGCAAGCTGAAGATATGCACATAGCTGAGGACATTAGCACAGGTAAAATCTGAGAACCAGGGCAGACTGGCTCAGGGGCTAGGAAAATGCTGATTAATGGCATAGGCCAGTTTTATCCAGATATGGATGTGCCTAAAGTCAACTTACTTCATATGCAACTCACAGGATTTGTAACAATTCATTACAGCTTAAATATATTGTGGAAAATGGTCCAGTTTCTTACAGCTTGTGTTTCTTGGAACAGACTTCTCTTTCCCCTCTCAAATATTTTGGTTTTTCAGTGCAGCCATGGCTGCAGCCTTTGAGCTGTAGAAACATGAAGAGATGGTTAACCAAGGTTTGCATGTGCCACTGTGCTCATGAATTAGAGAGGATCCTTTATTGATAAATAAACTCTTAAAAAACACCCTGCAAAGCTTTATTTTTTACATGAATATATATATATGAATATATATAGTTACACTTTCAGTAGTTCATCTTTTTAGTGCTGAGTGGTTTGGAGACAAGCTAGATTAAGTTGAGTGATTTAGTCAAATCTACTGTTTTTTCACTACAGAATTAAAAACACTTTAAAAATTCTTCTAGCAAAACATTCATATAGTCTAATGTGTCTTTCAGGAAGTTTTCATGCTAAACCTGATGTTTTAAAAAAAGCCAAATACCTTTCTTTATTTGGAGTGTTTTAATTTATGTACCAAATGCAGTACCCAAACCTGAAGATTTGTGGTTCACCCAGAATGAAAACAAAATTGAGAGCACTTTTCATTTTCTACTGAATGTCTTACAAGTTTGTGGTCTGATTATGAGACTGCTAAATTCCCTTTAATACAGATATTTTGACATAATCTAGTTACTGGATTCCTCTTTTTGAGTATTTCTGGTCTATTTCATTCCCTGTTGGGTTTTTTTCCCTTGCAATGTAGATTTCAATGTAGATTTCAAATATGACACTGAAATGCACCTAATAACATTTCCTGTTGTCTTATGGAAGACATTTTGCTCTCCTTTTTTTTCCCTCATCAACATGCATATGAGCTGCAGGTTCCAGTTTTATAATTTAAATAAATAAAAGGTTCCAGTTTTGTAATTTAAATAAATAAAAAATCCAACACTAATTCTCACATTAAAACTATGAACACTTTTTGATGTTGGTATTTAGGGGCAAGTACAGAGCAATGTAACCATGACTTGCTGTGCAAGGTGAACTGTGAATATTGATGTTCACCTTGACTTGCATGTTAACTTGAAGTGGGTTTTGAATTTCCTAATTTCAGAGTTAACCATAAATTCTTGTCTTTCTGAATGAATCAGCTCCCCCCAGGCTTTAACTAAACCTGTTAGCTGTGAACTGACTCATCCTTTTGAAGAGTAAGTGGTGTACAGGAACCTCAAGGAAAACAGGAAAGCCAATAAAAATCTCTCTGGCATTATTAGAGTAACTTTAATACTCTTAAAACTAATTACTACTGAGCTTTAAGGAATCAATGTAGCTTAGAGAAGCAAATGAGTATTGTTGTAGCAGTGGAGAGAGGTGTGGGAGGAGAGAGGTGATGATTCAGTTCGGTTTTATTGCTTATGTAAGGCTGTGGGAGCTGCTGGTAGGAAGGAAACACCTTTCCACTCACAGCAGGGCATCCCAAAAATTAATGCCAACAATAGGTGTGAAGTGATGATGGCCACAAAAGGAGCTTGGGTGTTCTCCTAGTCTGCTGCTTGTAGAGTTAACTGGGGGGGATTTATATTCCTTTTCTTTGAAAGAAAAGCAAATTAAAGTAGATGTGTATTTTCTTAAAAAAAAAAAAAAAAAAAGCCCAAAGCAACAAATTAAAAGAAGTGCATAGTAGAGGGGAGGAAAAAACATACAAGGGAATTTTGGGAAAGCTTGGCCTTGTCCTGGTGACCACCATAAAGTTTGTCCATGGAATGGGCTCTGTTAATTGCAGTGATATCAATAATGCTATCAGCACAGCACTGTTCATTCTGATAAAGTTGAGGCATCAGTCACTTGGGGTTTATTAAAATCACAAGTTATTTATACACTTTTATTATACCAGGATGGTAATTTTAGAAAGAGTCCTGTTAAATGCATACAAAGTGTTCTGCATTCTAAAAGAAAAACCCTATTAATTATGGGATTTGATTTTTATTGTTGCTTTGGTATGAAATGTCTAAGTATTGCTGTGAACATGTTTTTTGTGTTATAATGAGAGTTTGTGGTTTCTCTTGTGCAAAGGCTTTTCCAGTGTATCATTTTGACTTGGGAAGCATGTGTTGTTTCTCTAAGCTTAGCTCTAGCTTTGTTAATAATAGTCACTATTCAGTAATTGGTTTGTAGGGAATTTTGTCATCAGCCTTTCTGTTTGTGTCACAGTTCCTGTGGTCTGAGACACCTACCTCGAAATAACTGGAAATGCTGGTCATACTGAGGTTCTGGGGAAAGTTTGCTGATAAAAAGAATTCTCTAAAATTCAAGAACACGAGCAGGCTTTTGAAATAATTTGGGGTTTTGTCCCTCTTTAAAACATGCACTTTAGAAGAAGAGTATCTAATAAGTATAGGCAAAAGATTTATTTTTTAAGCAGCTTTTAGTGAAAACATGAATTTTTGAGGTCAGTTTTATGTATTTACTGAACTTGGGGCTCTCCTTCTGTCTCCTGCAGTTTTAGTCTCTTGACTCCTTGTACAGCTCTCCAGTGGGGACACTACTGGGTCATGCTTTAAAATTGCTGTGGGGAAAATAGAAAGTAAACCCCGAGCTATTTATAAGTGAAAGCCTTAAATAGCTCTAACACTGTAATTTCAAGGTATTCAGTGCTCTAATACAGGCAACTGAAAGCTCTGCATTTCTGATTGGCTTTACTAAATCCCTGCTCCTCCTTGGTGCAGGGGGTGGGCTGTTAAATACCCTGAGTGGATAGACAGAAGTTAGACTTCAGCAGTGGTAATCACTACCCCATCTTGGTTGGGAAACTGAAGAATTAAGGATTCATCTAACTGGTACTAGAAGACATCTGTTGTGAAAACTCTTCTGTGTGATTTTCCTGCTCTACATGCAGACCTTCCAGAATGTGATGGCATAAAGGTCTGTGATAACTAAATAGCTCAAGGGTGGTTCTTTTTCCGTTTGTCTTTTTATTTTTTCCCCTCTGAACAGGTGAGGAACGTACAGCTGCCTTGATGTGCAGCTTTCAAACGTCCCCTCAGCACAGGGAGGCACAAAGAAACCTCAGGTTAGAGGGCACAGACCATCCTACCTGCTCATCAAATATACAGCAGAAAGGAACCTGCTGGAGCTAGACTCCAGAGGTGGCCCAAAAAATGCAGTCAGATTGTCCCAAAGTGGGATGTTTTACAGAATTCAAAACTCTGGACAGAAGTTCTCTTACTGTGCTAGTCAAAGATACTTACTGAAAACCTATATTGCAACAATTAATAACTCCTCTGCTCTAGCTGAAGACTTCTGCTCATTGTAGGCAGCTGAGGGAGTGTTTTCCTTGGCACAAAGAAAATAATGATTAACCATGGCCTCATTGAGGACTAGTGGGATTCAGAAATATTTGATAATTTCTCTTCAAAAAACACACTTTGCACTGAAATATTGTTATCTTGATTTTACATGGATGTGCTGCTTGCAGAGAGATCTCCAAGCAATGTCTGTCTATCTGTATATTTCACTGTCCTGTTGAGTTTCATATCAGGCAGTGATTTCTCTGCTGCTGTACATCCTGTACCAATGCAATGGGTTTAGGGATAAAAACCCTAAAGACAGGTTTTAAAATCTAGTTTGGGTGTTTTTGTGTAACAAGTCTTGTGCAAGCTTGACTTAAGGATATTTTGAAGACAATTATCCACATGACTCAACAGAAACAACCTTTCTGATCGTCTAGATTATCTATTTCCACCATAGTTAATGACAGAGAAAGTACTTCATGAAACATTTGCATATGAATCACACAAAGGATGTCCTTATTACTCAAGCATGCAATTTGTGATTTATTGCTGATGGTCAGTCCCTCTGTGGAAATGGAGACCTGTCTTTATTCAGATCAGTGTCCCATGGCCTTCTAAACCCTGATATCTGGTTCTGCTGGGGGTTCCCTTGTCTCCAGAACAGTCTGTTAGGCTCCTTCTCTTATCTGAGCCTGCTTGTCTCATTCTTCCCAGACACATCGAGCTCCCACTGCCATGACAAATACTTTGTCTTACCCTTTGCTTATGCAGAAGGTGCCTGTTGTAGATTCTGAATTATAATCCAAATTTTTGGCAAGTGCTAGCAAACTCCTGAAAACGGGAATGCTGCAAAATGGAGGCCTTTGGCCCATGACCATCGAGCAGCCTTGTCACTGGGGGGTGTATGGTGTATTCTATGCTGGCTCTGTGTGCTCAGACAAGCTGGGCTGAAGGACTGGAGATTAATCCCCTTCTTTCTCTCCTGTCCCTCTAACAAGCTGGATATAGCCAAGGGATTAGGGAGATCTTTGGAAAGGAAATAGATACAGGTTTGATTCCCATCCACCTGGAAATAGACTCAAGCTCTCTCACATCCTGGCTGGGCAGACTAAGGATTTAGTAATTCTTCCAAAGAGGAATGAGTCCTCAATGCCTGCTGTGAAAGGGTTTTTTTAGGGGATCTTCAAAAAGAAATTTCTGTGGCTGGAAAAAATGCATCTCTGCCTGTTGGGTAGGAAAGTGCTGCCAGGCTCATCCTCTCCTGGTGTGGGATTTGCATGAAGTACCCTGAACTTGGGACAGATGGCTCTGGAGGGAACCTTTGATCTTGGAAGGTGCTTAATGGTACATTTTGGTGGTTCCCTCTTATATAGTCAAATTCTCCCCAGGCTATGCAAAGAGGGTTGGGGATGTTACTCTGGAAGCAGGGTGTGGAAAATGAGTTTTGGAAGAGGAGCTCCCCCTGAAATGTATTTTGTCTCTTTAGTTTTACCCTTCGAGACACACAGCATAGTTTAGCACTGTGCTATTGCTGTTGTTCCACTTCTACTGCAACAAACTGGTTTTTTTTCTACCATAAATACACTTTATAAAGTTGATGTGAAGTTCTTGGCCTTTTGCATTAATTCACTGTAAAACACAACTGTTAATTTTCCCCTTCTTCCCTTGATTTCCACACAGTTGATATTTGCCCAGTGACTGACAGCCCAAGTGACACACAACAGGCACAGCTGACAAAAGCAACGTTGCTGTTGAAGCTCCAACAAAACATGGGTATGTTCCTTCCTAGATTTTTGCTCTGGCACTCCAGAAGCTGCAGTGGCCCCTTTCAGGACTGTTAGTTCCCACAGCATCCTAACTGTCAGCTCAGGAATTCAGGGAACACCAGCCACAGAACTCTCTTTTCCATTGCAACTTCTCCATGGTGCTGCCTCATCCAGCTCTCAGAGATGTGTCTGCACTTAGTACAGCTCTCTTTGCTGTGGGGCTGCTTGTACTGAAATAGTTACACTTTAGTCAACAAAGCAGTTAATTCTGGACTCTATTAATTATTAGAAATAGAATATAGTAACTGGAAGATTAAAGAGGAGCAGTAAATATGTGTTTGCTGTGAATGTAAAAATGTTTTTCCTTACATCATCACTGAGGTGTTTTGGGGTTTTTTGTGTGTCTCCTCAGCTGCATCAGCGATGGGCATGCTAATAAAAGTAGCATGGGGTAGCTCTTTTTGGGGGAGCTCTTTTTGTTCCTCCTTGTGCTCATTCCCCCTGACCCACCCTCCCCTCCCTGCCTGCT